>JAIUZE010014608.1:0-24983 GCA_022085475.1 Heliosperma pusillum | reverse complement strand
TTTTCATTTTTCAACAAATCAAATTAAGATCAAAATATCACTTTCTTTAATCGTTCTTGAGCGTTCTTCGCGTTCTTCATCCGTTCTTCATCGTTCTTGAGCAAAACCTTCATAAAACCTTCATGTCTTAATTAAATCCGTCCTAACTTATATTTCTAGGATCTCCTCTTCGCTCTCCATCTCCACGTACGGTTTTATTTCAATTCCGTCAAAATCGTTTTCAAGACTTTAATTATGGAAAATCATATTTTAAGTTCTAATAATGTTTTCTTGTCATTTCTTATAGGGGAAGATTTGAAGACGAGTTTGGTGACTCGTATATCTTAGGAGAAGACTAGAAGACGGGTTTCTTAGTTCTTAGTTCTTATTATTTTGGTGCTACTTGATTTTAGCTAGCTAAGGTAACGATTCCGAGTTACTCGACGAATATATGTTACATAGCCTTTGTTTCTTTTATTTTTGGTTCATCTTTCATTTTTGTTCATGTTATTATGATTTATGGATTTTTACTAGTAACATGATAAGTGGTTATGATTTTCATGTTGTATGGTATTTTTAATATGTTAGTGTTCTTGACATATTTTTATGATTTGTTCAAAATCATGATTTTTGTATAGATGGTTGTTAAAATGGTTGTTTGATAATTAAAACATGTTGGAATTAATTTGGTGTTGTTTGTTGTTGAAACCGTGTGAATAGGTCGTGTTGGGTGGCTGTGAACCGGCCGGTTCAGGCCTGGTCAGACCGGTTCAGGCCGGTCCAGCCCGGTCTGGGTTGGTCCGGGGTTTGGTCCTTGGGAGTTGTGTCGATACTTGATTGTTATGTTGTTGTTGACAGGTTTTAAATATGTTAAAGCATGCGGGAAATATTAGGAAACAGTTTTTAGTAAAGTCGATAAAAAAAACCCAAAACAGCCCAAGTCAGCCCAAAACAGCCCGTGGGCCCAGTTCAGGCCCGTGTCTTGGTCGGCCCAAGTCAGCCCGTGGGTCCCTCTTTGTACTTGTGACGGTTTTTGAGTTTAGTGTTAATTTATCGTGTTTTGTAATATTTAGCAAGTGGGAAATTTTAATAAGTAAATTATTTAATTAAAAGTATTTTTCATAATATTATAATTCCTCACATGTTAGAAATTATAATACGAGCTTATAGTTTAATTTGATATCCTTTAAGTCAAACGGGTTTTCGTAATATTTAATAATTCACATGTTAGAAGTTTTAATAAAATAAGCATGAATTGAATATGATGATTTTATGTTGAAGTCTATGTGGTAAAGACTCTGTTTCTAGCCGGTTTGATCAAACGGGTTTGGTCAAACTAAGATCTAGTCAGCCCCGTTTTGACTGATGACCCGTCGCGGGACTCGGGTCGGGGATTTTTCTTCAAGTAAGGTTGTATTTAATTAATGAATTAGCCTTAGTAGATATGAGGCGATATGATATTTGATGATGATTTATATGCAATTAGTCACATGTTAGGAAGTTCTTTCCGTGACTGTTTGATTGTATGATATATGTCGTGTTGACTAAGTACCCATAGAGAATTATGAGTATATGGCGTCTTGACCATTCTAATTCTACATGAGTAGCTTGGACCATGACATTGATAGGCTTTACTGTCTTTAACGAGTATATGTTCACCTGATGATAGCTTTTGTGTCACGGCTTGGTGGGTTTATATCCAAGGCGGGGCATGGCTGCCTAATCCACTTTGGGAATGGAGCCAGCTTAAGTACTAGCCATCTCTGCTTAGGGGGTCGCCTAGTAGAGTTTCTCATGTACGTTTATGTCATGGGACGGGGAATGGAATAGCTGTTGTCGCTAGGTCTGATCAGTCTAGGACTAGGATGTTTTCCTACCTTGTGGTATAGCCTCGAGTTACAGAAGTCGACTATTGACTGCCCTAAGAACTTATGCCTGTTTGTAGACGTAATTGGTCTTTCATGTTTGTATGATTCTATGAGTTTTAGAAGGTGAGATGCAAGCCGGCTAAGATTGATAGAGTTTGGATTACCGATGGTTAACTGATTCACATGATTACGTGTTGATTAGGGTTTGAGTGTATCACGGCCATGTTTCTGAGAGGAACCTCTGAGCTAGCATACAAGCTTCCCTACCTCGAGTTATAGTTTATTATCGGTTTCACATGATAGCTTTCACATGCTAGGTTATTTGTTAGTTATCTGTTTCATAACATGAAAAGCATATCATATATGTTAAAGGTTTTGTATTTTCCATATACATTGCTTTTATGTTATTCATGTTTCATTAAACTCGACATTTCGTGGCTGGGAGCACTCGGAGTTACTCCCCACTGACTGTGGCTTCCGTGTTTATATTTAATGCGGTCGAACAGGTGGTGAATGCATATTTGGGGTACATTGACGAGCTAGCGAGCGAAGTATTTACCTTGGACCTATATTCGGTTCATAGTTTGTATATTGTTATACACTCTTTTATTTCCGTATTTATACGGGAGATATGTCTCCCGTCTTGTATATTTCTTTTGTAGAATATTATTCCCGTATTGTAATGACCATTTTTATTTCAGACACCTTCATTATGTATTTAAATTATTTTTTTCCTTCCGCAAATTTGAGGGTGTCACACTCTTGAGCATGGAACAACCCAAGACACTCCTTTTGCTTCACCCCTGGTTGACTCCCAACAACTACCACCTTTGAACATGACCATGGACTGTCCAAACTTCATGGTTTGAAGCTCAAGTAGTCCTTGGTCGACAATCACCTCATTAGGACCCAAATCAGTAGCTTGGTCATTGATGGCTCCATGGGCAAGGACAAGGCTGCTCTCCTCTAAAGGGCTTAAGAAAGAACTTGAGCAAGCAAAAAATTTATCCTCGAGCTCTTTCTCTTCAACAAGGACTAGTGTAGAGGGTGTGGGGGCTGACTCCTCTTCCTTTGAGAATGCTAGGACACCTCCTACATCTCCCTCATTAGAAGAGTGAACATCCTTAGTCTTAGACTCACGAGAGACCAACCATCCTTCTAATTCCTCTTGAATATCAGATTCAAGTGGTTCCTCCTTTTCATTGGTAATACTCCTAAGGGATCCTCCACAGAAGGACTTAAAGATTTTAGCCCTCTCTAAGGTCTCCTCAATTGACAAAGCCAAACCATACATCTCATCATATGGATACAACAATCTTAAATCTATCCTCCTTGCAATTTCAGATTTCAAGCCATGGCAAAATCTAACTCCCTTTTGCACAACCTCATCATTCATATCACAAACAAAGCTTAACTCTTCAAACAACTTACCATACTCATGGACACTCAAGGAATTTTGCTTAAGGGTTTTAAAATCAGTCCACAAACTATCCTTGGTAGAACAAGGTAGAAACCTTAGTCTCATGTTCCTCTCAAGTTTATGCCATGACCTAATCATACCCTTCCCTTCATTCCTCCTTGAAACTCTAAGGACCTTGTACCACAACAAAGCACTACTCTTTAAACAAGACACAACCAGTTCAAGTTTCCTTTCCTCAGAAAAACAATTGTGCTTAAAGTAGCATTTAACAACATACAACCAAGACACAAATGCTCTACTGTTTTCACCATTAAAGGAAGGAAGTATTGGTGTTTTACCTTTGCTCCCAAGGGTAGGAGAGGACTTAGAAAACTCATGTGGCAGGTGGTACTCCCCTTGGTACAAATCAGGTGGTTTAGGCTCCCTTGGAACACCATAGTTGCTGGTTGCCTTCTTTGGAAGCACATCACCTTCATTCCTTCTTCTTAAAGCTTGGAACTTCACCCAAGCTTCTTCTAAGGACTTGGAGATGGAACCAAGGTCACAAGGTTCCATTCTTTCACATGGAACATAAGGCATTACAACTTTGCTACTGATTTTCTCACACAAATCATATTGCACTCCCCTCATGATAACAGGTTGTTTTTGTGTTTATAATGTAGGTAGGAAAACATAAACTCACAAACCAAAGCTTTGATAACCAATTGAACTGAAATCTCTACAAAAATAGAGCTTTTCAGAGGCTATTTAAGCTAGGAAGAACACTCCCTTACAATGGCACTTAAAGACTCAAAGAACACGCTCAAAACCTGCACAAGGCTAGGTGGAACAGAACAGGAACCTGCACTAGGCCAGGCAGAACAGATAGAACCTTGTGTCTTAGAACACAAGCACCGACACAAGGGTTGTGTTTAAGGCTCAAGCACACAAGCAATAAACCTTAGACACCATGTATTTAACCCACACACAAGTAAGTTAAAGACACAAACAAGACTCAAGCCTCTGCTAAGAGTTTTGTGTTTGAACAAAGTTTAGTTTTTCAATTCATCATAATCTGATTTCAACTTCTTACAAGCAAGCCTTATATAGGCCAAGAGATACACATCTAAGGGTCTCAAATGCATCATCTAATGTACAATAAGTCGTGGCCTTGGCCTTACACAAATCAGAATACTAACTAGGATACAAAAGCATAAAGTAATAAAGCATAAAGCATAAAACAGAAAACAGGTTGCTCCTCTTTGTCTTGTTGTGCAAGGTCAATTAAGATGTGTAAGACCTTGGAGCTTGGGCTTGGCAGCTACCATCTTTAAGTACAAAGGGTTAGGATGTCTTTCAAGTCGTGCCCTTGTCTTTCCTAGCCAAATATAGCACCCAAAACAGCCTTGGTACAAGACAATGCTGAAATGTCCCCATCTGGACCCATTTGTTTGCACTTAGCTAAACCTGCTCTTTTATTGTGAATTAGCAAAAACTCTCCTAGACTTTTATCTTCCTAAGACTTTAAAATAAGGGTTTTAGGCCTTGGAATCACTTAATTCAGGTTACGGGTCGCCTTTAGACACTGTTCTTTGATGTTCCACCTGAACCGGGCCAGATAGAACTTGGACTCATCTGATTGTATTTTGTAACACTCATAACTCTCTGCTCCGGATGAGTTTGAATCTCCATGATATCTCATTTGAAAGCTATGGATGTTAGCTTTCTCCTCAAACACGAATCACCCCTAAACACTTAGTAGATCTTTAGTTATTCAACTTGGAGTGCTGACTGGTCTTCCTCAGATGCCCAGCAAACATACCCTAGCCAGAACCGTTTTTCACATGCCTTAACTTTCTCTTTAGGATGATGTAGGAGTACCCCAAGGTGCCATTTTAAAGATAAATGAGTTAGCTTCTTCCTCTATTTGGAATCACTCAAAGGTCGTCCTCCAATATTCAGCTATGGACCTTTTGGTAAGAGGGGGTCAGGCGGAACATTGCATTAGACTTTTATGTAGAGGCTGTTTTATAGCAACCATAGGGCAAGCTACAGACCTAATATGGTGGTGGTTCCAACTTCATTTTGTAGCTAAGCCACTAAGCTTTCCAACCATATAAAGATTATCAAAATGGAATGAGTGTAGCTTAAATTATGTTGCCAAGAACAGGACCCTTATCTTGTTCTTGCTGCGATCAAATTCCTTTTAAGTAGGAATTGGTGACTTTGAAGCACCCATAGGCTTGGAGTCTTGTAAGGCTAATCATGACCATGAAATTTAGGCTTTCCATTGATTACTCCTGTTGCAGTCCTTATGCTGGGTGTGAACTACTTTTGATTTGTTTTTTTATATTTGTTGATGGGGTTTTGTGTCAGAGGGTTTTAATGCCCACCTCCTTTTCATGGTATGTCAGGGTAGTTGCTCGTCGCCTTGTGTTTTAATTGAATAATTTTTAGTTGCTGGCTTTTAATTCTGTGTCAAGAGGTTCTCGCTCCTATATTTTACTAGTGTTGTCTAGGCTTTTGGTGCTGTTGGTTGTTTCCTCTTCTCCGCATGGAAAATATGTGTTCCTCTACTAGTTCCAAGAAATTTCTTGAAAAATTTTCTTGCACCCATGTTAGCGATGGGTTTATGGAGGATAATGGGGAGAGGATGTTAGGCCGTTTTATGAATATTCAGGGGTCATCTTTGTACAAGGTGAAGGAGCTTAAAGACAAGGGAATGGGTTTTTTAGGCAAAATATTTTTGATAGAGCTGCAGCTTGTTACGATGAAGCTTGCAAGCTTTTAGGTTTAAGTATTGGAGTTACTGTGGGTGAGGATGTCTGATATAGTGTCATTTCACCCTACTTTTCCACCTCTTTTTGGCTCGTTTTGCTTGCCTTTAACGCTCCCTATGAGCGTTTCTATTGCCTTTAACGCTCCCTATGAGCGTTTCTATGTGTTTTACCTTCTTCTAGCATATTTCTCGCTTTTATCGTGTTTTTGTAGGTAAACCGTCATTTGGGGCGAGTTCTACCCAATTTTGATCGACAAAAGAGAAGGTACATCACACTGAGGGCCCACGGCATGTCCTAGGGGACCCCACATACCATTGGGAGCCCTACTTGGCGTACCCGAGTCATCCCGAGTCAAGGCGAGCTAAACCGAGAGAAGTTGACAAAGTTATATCAAGGGAACAAGGAGGAAAGACCTTTCACTGTCGTGAGATTCCTTCCAAAGAATGATGATTTTCGAGCAACAAAGTTCACGGTCGTGAAACACAGCTCACGGTCGTGAAACACAGTTCACGGTCGTGAAACTCAGCTCGCGGTCGTGAAACTTAGCTCGCGGTCGTGAAACACAGTTCACGGTCGTGAAACTCAGCTCGCGGTCGTGAAACAGCTCGCGGTCGTGAAACTCAGCTCACGGTCGTGAAACATGTTTCACGGTCGTGACTTAGTTGGGAATTTTGGACCTGCTACTGCCACATATCTCACGACCGTGACTTGCATCTCACGGTCGTGAAACCCTTGTCACGGTCGTGAAACACCTTTCACGGTCGTGACTCTTTCAGCCCACTTA
This sequence comes from Heliosperma pusillum, assembly GCA_022085475.1. Lineage (NCBI taxonomy): Eukaryota > Viridiplantae > Streptophyta > Magnoliopsida > Caryophyllales > Caryophyllaceae > Heliosperma > Heliosperma pusillum. The sequence goes on along the minus strand of JAIUZE010014608.1, from coordinate 18,173 downwards.
GTCTTTCGAAGCCCATCTTTCCTCCATTTTGTAAACCTATAAATAGATGCTCTTGTGTAAATAGAGGGCACGAAACCCTATACTTAAATTAGTTAGATTAGATTAGATTAGTCCTCCTAATTAGTTTAATCTCTCCTCAATTACTCATTAATTAGTTTTACATCTAGTTATTTAATGGGATTTCTTGGTTTTATACTTGAAGATTGGTGACAATGTCTTCTCCTTTATTCAAGATTCCCTCTTTTATTGTTCATATTTTGCCTTAACTAGTTGGTATATCTTCTTAATCCCTTTTCATATACTTTCTAATCTTGTCATTTCATTACATGTTTTGTTTCCTTCTTATCATTATGTCTTGTCTTAGTTTTATATCTTATTCTTCCATATTCCTCATGTTAAGTAGTGAGTAGTGATTAATCTAGGGTTAGTGGGGGATAATGGGTTTTAATGAGGGTTAATCTTTGTTTGTTGGGTTGATTTGTTGATTAATTGTCTTTCTTCCAACTTTTGCATACCACAAGTTTGATGAAATGCTTGCTTGACAAACCTGCATGATTCATGTTTATTATACATTTCCGTAAGATCGATAGCCTCGGAATATGTTAGGATTTGCATATAGTTGGTATATCGACCTTGTGTACGCGAGAGCTAGCTTGGTTCGGTATATGGGAGGGATCGTAAGATCGAGAGCCTCAATCCACCGCGCCCAAGTTTGACTACCCATTAACTATATGAACCCGACTCACTAGAACCCAAATTACCCATTTGAACCCACCGATCCTACACTTTCCTTTTATTGCTTGTTATTTGATTATCTTAGTTTAGTCTTACTTTCCTACTTATTTGCATTTACTCAATGTTCTTATATTAGTTTCAAATCCACTTCTATATCGTGACACCCTTGAGCATAGCTAGTCTAGACTTTAGCAGATCGAATACCCACCGTCCCTGTGGACCGACCTTGACTTTCCACCGTGCTTAGTCTTGTTATAAATATCGTTTGACACATCAAAACGACGCGTGTCAATGTCCAATTTGTGTCTGATCTTGCTGTTTCCCTTAACTCTAATATTGCGGCATGTGCCCTTAAACTTGAGGAATATCAAGCTGCAGTGGACTTGTGCTCCATGATTTTGGATGCTTTCCCCCAAAACGTTAAGGCCCTTTTTCGTAAAGTGGTTGCATTTACAAAGTTGAAAATGTTTTCGGAAGCTGAATTGGATCTTCTTAAGGCTTTGGTGGTTGAGCCGGTTGAGCCTAAGAACAAGGATGTCGTAAGGGAACTTGACGTGGTAAAAAATTACCTTCTCATGAAGGAGAATGGTAAAAGAACTTTTGAGGTTGCTCATATGGTTGAGGTGGATAGGATCAACAAGAAGCAGTTTTAAGTCGCTGAATCTTCTATGAAATCAAACAATTTGGAAAGTGTGAGCATTGAGGAGCCAAATGATCATAATATTTGTGATACGGAATTGGGTTATGAGCATGTGAATATGAAGTTGATGGATGAACTTAGTGTTGGTGTCACTGATTTGGAAACCAGTTTAAAGAACAAGCAGGTTTCTATTAAATCAATTCTTGAATTCTCTAAAAAGGGCGGAGGAACCTCCAGTCTAAGGATCCCCGGACAAGCTTATCAAAAGCTCCTTGGAAAAAAAGAGTTGAGATTTTACCGTAGAAGGAATTTGGCAGTCATAACTATTCGGATCCTAAATGTTGCGACTAAAAAGAAGGAAAGTCCAGGAAGCAATACAAGAGAAAGTTGTAAGAAGAAGAAGAAGAAGAAGAAGAGAAAGAGGTGTCCTAGAAAGGGGAACACTAGGAATTTGGTTGTCAACAAAGAAGAGTCGTCTCCTTTAGACATCATTAATATGAATTCTGCTGGTTCTTGCATAAGTTCGAGTGCGTCTTTGTTAGGTAACAACTTCACCTCTCCAGATACCCAAATCCTTCATGATCCCATCAAGGTTACTGTTCATGATTCAGGTTTGGTTTTTGCTCATGTAATTGACCACAATGCCACTTCCTCGTGCCCTAAATCTCAATATGGTCCTAATGATCACCAACCTTCCTTATTATCAACTCCCTCAAATGATCATCACCCTTCCTTACTTTCTTTTTTCACCGAGAAGTGTTTGTTCTCTTCTTCGTTTGAAAGTTTTCAGTGCGGCCCTAGCATGACTCGGTTTTGCAGGTTCCCTTTCACTCATCAAATGAGAAAGAAAAAGAAAAGGAGAATAATCACTCCCAAGAAGGATTACAGCAAAGGGGATGAATTTCCAAGACACGATTTATCTACTTGCTCATCAAGTGGATCTCTCAACCGTAAATTTCTACGTCTGATGAGTCCATTTTATATATAGTTTAACTCCCTAGTTTTGCTCGGTTTATTTGATTATTATACTTTGTTTAGTATATTTGTGAGCTAATTACGTGTTCCAGGTGTATTGCTTGTGTTTGTTATATTTTGTAAGAATCTAACCATTTAGAGGCTTTTCCTAGCACATTAGCAAGCACCAAAGTCCAACAAGCTAATGGAAGCAAGATGGACCATGGAAGGTTAGAATAGAGGATGACAAGCCAAGCATGAAGATTTGTGAAATGGATTGATATGCAAATGACAAACCAAAAATGAAGCCCAATGCAAGGAGTCCACAACTCAACATAGGATGCTCCTTTGGATGCTCAAGGAATCCCAAAACTATGCAATTAACCGGAGAATTAAGGTGCTTAAAGGCATAGCTTAGGATTCAAAGCATTAAACGGAGCAATTAAGCAAATATAGCCGGATAAAGGAAACCCCGATCGGGGTTCCCATTCCCCGATCGGGGTTTGGTCTCTGTGAAATCTTACGTTTCAAGTCCCTCTCCTTATATAAAGGAGAGGGACTTCGACACTTAGGGGCATTCTTTTCACACCTTTTTTATCATCTTGTACATCATTCCACACCCTAAAAACACTCTCTTACATAATGTCATTAATTATTAGATTAGGTTTAGAATAGTTTAGTTTACATTAGTTGTTACAAATAATTCCTTTAAGTATTTCAATTTATATTACAAATTCATTTGCAAGTTATTTAGTTCCATTGTGTTCTTCAATTCCAAGTTTTATTTCCTTTACTGAGGTAATTCTATTTCTTGTATTGTTTTGTTATTTCCTTTGTCATTTCCATTATTAGTTGGTTATCATGTTTACTTATCATTTGTCATTAGATTAGTTATCATTATGCAAGAGTAGTTAGTTTGTATAGGGAATTAGGGAAGCCATGCATAAATAATATTTGCAATTGTTGAAATGGGATGTTATGATATCAAATAGTTGTTTCTATCACATGCTTGCATTGTATTGTTAGTCTTTGATTATTGATCACAATCCTTGATTATATTCGTTAATTCTTTCTATAAGTCGAGAGGCACGGAATTGAATTAGACTAAGCATGTGTTAGTATATCGACCTAGCCAAAGCGCGCGAGAGTTCGTTAGGACCCGATCTATGGTTGACACTAATATCGAGAGGTGGGTGTCTTCAGCCTAAACAATTATCGTTATTATCAATTTCCTAGTTTGACTTGAGCATTTGCATAATTTGCATGTGTGACCCGAACTCCCTAGACTCTTCCTTTATTATTATTGTTGTTTCATAAACCCAGAAAACAATCGATAACCGACGTTGATAGAATTCACTCCATAACGACTTGATAGCAACTCTCGTCTCCTTGTGTTCGACCCCTATTACTACATTCATTTGTATTTAGGGTATTTATCTTTGATTAGGTGTGCGATAGCCCATCAAATTTTGGCGCCGCTGCCGGGGAGCACGGTTTTGTTTGCTATTAGTTGTTGAATTTTATCTTGTTTTCTTTTGTCTCGAGGAACACTTGTTCCTTGAGACCATTCTCACGGTTTCCTTGTAGTTTTAGTTCCTTTTTCAGGTATTGAAACTATCTAATTTTGGCCTTACATAATGAATAACTATGGATTTCGATACCCACAACACAAGGATGAGCCTTTTCATGACTATCTTAACCGGTTTTTAATCTATGGTGATCATCTCATGTCCCTCGGACAAGTCATTGATTGGGATTACATGGGTCAAGTTCTACTTGATAGCATGGATTTTGAGACACGAGAATTGGCTCTTTACATGAGCTGTGGTAGTGTCTACTACAAGAGAGGGGAGGAGCTTTGGAATTTCTTGAATTTCATGGCCTCCCAATGTCAAGAGGTAGCTTGCCAACAATCTTTCTCGCCGGGTTTCGAAGAGAAATGCTATGCGATTCTTGCTTGTTATCAACAAATGCAACAAATGCTAGCCCAACGTGAAGAGGAACGCCATGCGCGTCTGGTTCGTTACCAACAGATGCTTGAAGAAATGGCTTGATCGATCACTACTTGTGCTCTTCCACCCTCCCAATGTAAGTCTTCTCTCCCTAATGATTTTGAATTATTGGATGACGATGATGATGGTCCTACTTTCTCTCTTAAAAGTCCCCCTAGTATCATTCCAATTGACCATTTAGAGACTCATGTTGATGACATTGACCTTGTAGTAGATGACACACTTACCATGGATGATGTTGGGCCCGTTTGTAATAAAAAGGATGAGGCTTTATCCGAGTCATTTGAAACCTTTGCAAATCCTTTTACATGGGATATAGTTGATCCATTTATGGTTGATGAAAGACTTAGTGCTACTAATTTAGAGGTTAGGTGGGATGAACCCCCAATTTTTGATGAGTCCTACCACCTTGAGTTTTCATACCACCGATTTGAAACCATTTATAATGATAATTTGTGCACTGACGGTTTTTTTTATGATCTTAAGCATGATGCTCCATCTCTTGCTAACGAGTGGAGTAGTTCGGTGGTTCTCTTTGAAATCTCTAATGCGCATTTTGATAAGATTTATCCTTCCTTACCTTTGATCTTTCATGCTTATATCTTATCAATTGCTTACATATGCTTTTGTATTGCTCATGCGCAGGAATATGATCAACTTCTAAGGGCGATGTCATGCTTTTTAGAGGACAGAGGATACTCATTAGAAAAAATTATTTTTTGTCATTATTAACAGTTTTTGGACAATTGCAATTTCAAATTGGTTGTAATAGTTAGACATTTAGACATTTAGTTTGCTATAGTTTGTAGTAGCTTGTCTTTTGCAGGTACTTTGCTACTTGGATTGGACTACCCCGTTTTCAAGCTAGCTTGGGGGAGGCTTCAACACTTTAGTATGTTTCTTTCCTTCCTTTATTTCCGCATGTGTCATCCCATCTCCCATTGTTGGTTATTGTTTGTCCATCTATGTGTCACACATTGAGGACAATGTGTGTTCTAGCTTGGGGGAGGGATTTAGTGAGTCTAGAGAAATCTAATCTAAAAATTTGAAGATTGAAAGTAAAAGTTTGATGTTGTGTCTACCCATTTGTCTTTTGCATAATGTCATTCCTCCTTGCATTTCCTATATTGTAGTTCTTTTAAGCTAATGAATCATGCTTTATTGTCGGGATTTTGCATTCATGGGGATGTCTTGACAAAGTGGGTGAGGGATGGATTTTTGGACAAAATAGACTTGATCTTGACATTGGTAAGCTACATTATGGTAAGGTAAAGCCTCCAATGGCTGGTGCATATATACCCGGTCTCATCTAGGTGTGTGTAGTTTCTCCTCTTGGTGTGCGTTACATTAAAACGCACAAGTATGGCATTTGTTCCTTCTTCTTAGACATGCTATGGTAGTTTGTACATGAAGCCTTGTTGTTATAATTTCTCACATGCATCACCCACATTGAGCCTTTTCTCACTATATGCTACCCAATGTTTGTTTCTAGCTACATTCCAAATTATCTACCTTGTTGAGCTAGTAACCATCTTGGTGAGTTTAGGGTGCTCTTGTCATAGGATTTGTCTTATATTATCATATTGTTGATGATGTGAAGTTGACGGGATTACTGATTCCCGTTGTGGTTTTTGAAAATGAAGAAAGAAAAAAAGTGAAAAGAAATGATAGAAAAGGAAAAGAAAGAAGCTTGAAAAATGAAAAAGAAATATGAAAAGAAAAGTAGAAAGAAGAAAAACATATGAGAATGATACTTCCATATGTATGAATTGAATTGAGAAGTTCATTTTTGTGTTATAAAAGTATTAGTTTGAGCCATATGCTGCTTTGGTTCAATGGCCTATTGCTATGGGATTGATTTTGGGTTATTTGAGCACTCTTTGCTTATTTGGATGGTTGTTAGCTTGACATTTAACTCCACATATCCAAACTTGTTTGTCCACCTTCTACCCATTACCCCTAGCCTCTTTTGTCTCTTCTCTTGGCTTCTTTGTGTGCATTCTTATTTAGCATTGTCATAAGGGATTTGGAATGTTTACCATACTAGATTGCGGGCGCATTCTCTTGAGTCGTAGATAGGAGAGTGTCATTCACATATATTTGTCATATTCATTTCATGAGTGTGAGTGTTATCCCGTGAGAAGTCCAATGTCATTTAAAGATCATGCAAGAGTCGAAATGTCCATGTGAAGTCCTTAATACCACGCCGTCGTGTAAATCTCATCCATGTACTGCATTTTCCCTATGCCCAAGTTGTTTCGAGATTTGATTCATTGTACTTTAAAACTACTAGTCGGGAATTGCATTTGGATGGGATGATTATTGCTTGCACCCTTGTCCTTCTCATACATTATATTGTGTGCTTGCTTGAGGACAAGCAAGGGTTTAGCTTGGGGGAGTTTGATGAGTCCATTTTATATATAGTTTAACTCCCTAGTTTTGCTCGGTTTATTTTATTATTATACTTTGTTTAGTATATTTGTGAGCTAATTACGTGTTCTAGGTGTATTGCTTGTGTTTGTTATATTTTGTAGGAATCAAACCATTTAGAGGCTTTTTCCTAGCACATTAGCAAGCAACAAAGTCCAACAAGCTAATGGAAGCAAGATGGACCATGGAAGGTTAGAATGGAGAATGACAAGCCAAGCATGAAGATTTGTGAAATGGATTGATATGCAAATGACAAACCAAAAATGAAGCCCAATGCAAGGAGTCCACAACTCAACATAGGATGCTCCTTTGGATGCTCAAGGAATCCCAAAACTATGCAATTAACCGGAGAATTAAGGTGCTTAAAGGCATAGCTTAGGATTCTTAAAGCATTAAACGGAGCAATTAAGCAAATATAGCCGGATAAAGGAAACCCCGATCGGGGTTCCCATTCCCCGATCGGGGTTTGCTCTCTGTGAAATCTTACGTTTCAAGTCCCTCTCCCTATATAAAGGAGAGGGACTTCGACACTTAGGGGCATTCTTTTCACATCTTTTTTATCATCTTGTACATCATTCCACACCCTAAAAACACTCTCTTACATAATGTCATTAGTCATTAGATTAGGTTTAGAATAATTTAGTTTACATTAGTTGTTACAAATAATTCCTTTAAGTATTTCAATTTATATTACAAATTCATTTGCAATTTATTTAGTTCCATTGTGTTCTTCAATTCCAAGTTTTATTTCCTTTGTTGAGGTAATTCTATTTCTTGTATTTTTTTGTTATTTCTTTTGTCATTTCCATTATTAGTTGGTTATCATGTTTACTTATCATTTGTCATTAGATTAGTTATCATTATGCAAGAGTAGTTAGTTTGTCTAGGGAATTAGGGAAGCCATGCATAAATAATATTGTCAATTGTTGAAATGGGATGTTATGATATTAAATAGTTGTTTCTATCACATGCTTGCATTGTCTTGTTAGTCTTTGATTATTGATCACAATCCTTGATTATATTCGTTAATTCTTTCTATAAGTCGAGAGGCACGGAATTGAATTAGACTAAGCATGTGTTAGTATATCGACCTAGCCAAAGCGAGAGTTCGTTAGGACCCGATCTATGGTTGACACTAATATCGAGAGGAGGGTGTCTTTAGCCTAAACGATTATCGTTATTATCAATTTCCTAGTTTGACTTGAGCATTTGCATAATTTGCATGTGTGATTCAAACTCCCTAGACTCTTCCTATATTATTATTGTTGTTTCATAAACCCACAAAACAATCGATAACCGACGTTGATAGAATTCACTCCATAACAACTTGTATAGCAACTCCCGTCTCCTTGTGTTCGACCCCTATTACTACATTCATTTGTGTCTAGGGTATTTATCTTTGATTAGGTGTTCGATAGCCTATCAACGTCCTAGTGGCGTAAGTGTGTCTTGTTGTAGGTATTCCCCCGTAGCTCGGCTAATAAAGAAGAGGAAAGAAATGTTTCCACATTTGGCCAGCTCCGATCGTCCCCTCAAGAAGCGTGCTTTATTTATCACCCATATCCTTAGTTTAGTTTTTTATTCTAATAATGTAATAATAAAATATGGCTCTGGGAGTCGGATTGTTACAATGTAAGCTACATTATCTTTACTACTGCCAAAAAAAAGGTTGATATCTACGTTCCAAGGATGACTCCTATTTATAATCACATGATCACCCACCTTATGATATTTTTCCGGCGTGGGACAATTCTACTAATTATACGTTATATATTTACCACACCCACATTATTTTTCAATGTGAGATAAATAACATACTAGTACACCATCAAAATTATTATTTATATAAGACCTTCCTAAATTAATTTTGATGATGTAAATTTCACTGGTGTGGAGATAATAATAAAAACTTTTAAAAATTCTTTAAGCCAATACTTAAGAGAGTCAAATGGCTTATTTATAATCAAATTAATGATCACTCCATCTTATATATGATAATGTTCCGATGTGGGATAGTTTTACTATTTATACGTAATATATATTTACCAGTCACGCGCCTTACCACCACATCTACATTGTTTTTCAGCGTCAGACAAATAACACATTAAGTAATATACCACTAAATTAATTATTTATGATGTAAGTTCCACTATTGTGAAGATTATAATACAAATTTAAGAACTCTTAAGACGATACTTAAGAGACTTAAAAAGATATGAGATAATACATAAATTTCAAGGATGACTCTTATTTATAATCATAGGATAACCTTATCTTGTTGTAATTTTTCAATGTGGGACAATTCTACTATTAATACGTAATATATTCACCACGCATACATTATTCTTCTATGTGGGACTAACAACAAATTAAGTAGTACACCATCTTTTTCTATAAAATAATTTTTTTTTTACTGTTACTAAACTATTATACTAATACTAGAATAATAATAATAAATATTTTAAAAGTCATTTATTTAATTTTTCACATACTTTATATCTAGTTTTATCATATTATAAACAATATGGTAGTAAAAAAATACAAAATTTATACTCTAATAAAAGCATTTTTCGCTAAGAATTCAAAAACGTAAGTTTCGATGTTTTGCATTATATTTGTTTTGTTAGATTGATAATAAAAAAAAACTATTACGTAAACATACAATAGGTGTCATATTGAAAAATATTACTCCGCACATAATATCTTTTTTTTAATCTTGTAAGATATAAAAATATACTTTTCAAAAACTGAAAAAATGATCTGTACGCTCTAAAAACGCTCGAAAAAAGCCTTTTTTTTTTATATATATACACACTGATTTACATAGATTTGTGAACTTTTAGGGACATGTGAAAACTACAGCTGTCAATCGATGATCTGAAATAACATAAGTACATAACACAGAGTTATAGGGTTAGGTCAAGACATTGTAACTAGATCTGAAAACAATAACTCGCATGTATGTCTCGATTCGAAAAGGCTGACCCGATATCTAAGAATGACCCTAAAAGAAATGATCATTTGTTGAACACTCCCTTATACTCCGTATATATTTCTACGAAATACCTTTTTCTCGAAATTTGATTATAAACTATTTAATGACTTACCCAAAAAGTGGTGAAAACGACTCAATCCTGACTGACTCATACTAATAACACGACTCGAAGAAACTGAGCCAAAATGGGTCGTAACCTAGGAAGCACGGACACTCCTCCTAACCAGACGCCCAGTGTTCGACACCGTGTCGGACACCGACACTCGACGGACACACGCCTATACGTATCGATGCCTATAAACGAGGAATGGGAGGTCGAAAGACCGAAAAAGATTGATTAGAAGATGAGTATGTGTGGGAAATGAGTATGTGTTATAGTTAAAGTCAAAATTTACCTTCAATTATTTAAATTTAATATCAAATACATTTACAAAAATAAAATTGTATGTTATTATAACTATAAAAAATATATTTTATTAAATTTAAACAACATGTCCCATGTCCTAAATTTCATGGGATGCCGTGTCATGTGTCCTTGTCGTGTCCGTGTTCCTGCCTGTTTTGGTGCTACTTAGGCCGTAACAAACACCTAAAATAGCCAAAATCTAACATGACCTGACCAACTCGACTAGCCCCGAATATACCACATACTTGAAACGAGTTGACCTAACTAAACCGACCTGAATCATAACTCAATTCGGCTAACCCGTTTGTTAGATCTACTAGTAGCTCGTTTTAAGACTTTAATTGACACAACATAATAAAATTTCGGAGTTTATTTTCGCAGTACGTTTTTTACTCATTTTAGTACTTTTTACCCTAAACTTTCCATTGCTACCCTTCAAGGAAAAAACACATCAAACCATCTCTCTACCTTCTCTCTACACTTTATTTTTCTTCAAATTCCATAAAAAAAAATTCAACTATGAACGATTATTCAAATGACGAACAGGTATTTAATCGTTAATCTATATTAATAAAATTTACTAGTTTTCATATTTTAATTTCTTTATTTCTTTTTAATTGGGATTTATGTAATTAAGGTTTATATAAAATTTACTAGTTTCTATAAAGTAGTTGTTGTCGGCATAGTAGTGGTCGTCGACCAACCGCTGGCATAGTAGTAGGCAGCCGGTGTAGGGGATGCCGGCATAGTAGTAGTGGCCGCCGTTGAAGGGTTGCCGGCATAGTATTAGGGACGGCGTAGTAGTCGGCATATGGTACAAGGGAGGCGTAGAGGAGGCAGCCGGTACAGGCGCCGCTGTAAGGGAGGCCGGCTTTGGGGCGGGCGTTTGTCGTTGGGTGGGGCTTCCGGCGGTGGTACAAGTTTTTTTTTAGTACAATGTATTGTATACAATTTCATTTGTTTAGTACAATGTACTGCATTCCAATTCATTGTTTAGTACAAAGTCAATTATTTTTGCCAATGTACTGTATTCCAATTCATTTGTCAAGGTCGATTATTTTTGTCAATGTACTGTATTCCAATTCGTCGGACCTCCATACTCGTCGAAGAGGAAAAATTAGATGGGAAATGAGAGAAAATATTAGAGAGAGATTAGAGAGAAAATATTAAAGAGAGATTAGAGAGGGAAAATGAAATGGGAAATGAAAGGGTTATAATTGTCAATAGCGTACTAAGATGAGTAAAATGTGTACTGCGAAAATCAGGACCCTAAAATTTATTTGGATTAGGTTGTTGATGTTTTTTAAAACAACTACCAACGAACTAACCTATTTATTTTAGTGAGTTATAATTGGGTTAGAGCGTCTCAATAACCCACCTAACTTGGTTTAACGATAAAACATACTATAAAAGATACTACTAGTCTTAAACCCGTGCAAAATTGCACGAGTATGCTGTTATAAAATTTGTTATTATAAATGAGTTATAACAAATGATATTTTTAAATGTGAATTATAAATTTCGTTCGCAATTAAGTTGAGTTATAAATTTCGTTTGCAATTAGGTTGAGTTATGTGCCCTCTTGTTTGTTAAATTTGAGTCTCTACTTTGTTAATTTGTAACTTGGTGGCTTACAAAACCCCAAACTTTATAAGATGAAACATTATTATTTTGAAGAGATGCAACACAAAATTAGTGAAATTGCATGGATCTTCATATTTCTAGGTCCTTACAAATTGTTAAACCCGTTTTACATTTAGGCTAGCCCATACCTATTTAAACAAAAAAATATTATTTTAACCGGGCACGTTTAAACCATTATTCAGTTAGTCAAACTCGTGCCCATTTAAAGGTTACAATAACAAACTCGTAATCGTCGTAGCCCTTAAACTTATTACTCGTTTGTTGATAAGCCTAATTAATAGGCTAAAGCTTAACCTCACCCGTGCCTACTTGCCAAGTCCCTTATGGTGCTACTCGTACCATTCATTCTCAAATTTCTACACATTGTATCTTTATCTACAACTCCTTATTTGAACACCGCTAATTTTGCTTAAGACTGGTATATCTGTTTTAAATTTAAGACATGTCAAAAAATAATATCACATGGATATGTAAGCCAAATGTTTTTTTTATTGTGCAATTTGTTTTTGTCTTATTCATCACACATTGGTATATTTAACATGTCTAAGCTTAAAACGGATATACCCGTCTTAAATTAGAATTTGTGATTTACACAAGTATCCTATTTTGTTAAAACAAATTGATATACTCCCTAAATCCATATAGTTTGTTACAAAATGCTACGGAGTATTTGTGACTTTGTGAGGCTATTTTAATCCGAGGAAATATATAATGAAGACAAATTCGTATTTAAGCTAAGTATATCCGTCTTAAACGTAATTAGTGTTGATTTTAAGAGAGTGAATAATGAAAGATAAATAATTTATTAAAGTTTGGGGCAAAGTGAAAGAGTATCGGCGACGCAAACTAATTTATCGATAATCTTTTAACTTTCGTATCTCAAATGAACTAAATCATTCTACCCAAGTATAAGGTAATACCCTATCTCAAAATAATGACCTCATTGAATAATAGACCAAAACAAAACAACAACCCAATTAATACCCAAATTATTATTTTAAACGGGATGATCCGTCTAAAGCAATAAAACAGATCATCCCGTCTAAAGCAAGACCAATTGCAATTAATAAACCCAACCTTAAACCCATCTTTGCCCATACCCATAAGGCTATAACATATCCGTCTTTCTCTAACTCTTTTCCTAACACAATTTCCCTAGCCCACTACTTCCTCAAAGCTCCTTGCCTCCCTTACCTCTCGCTAGGTAGCACGGACACTTCTCATAACTAGCCGTCCCGTATCGGCCACACAGACACCTATAAATAAGGAACGAGAGATTGAAAGACTAAAAGAGATTAATTAGAAGATGAGTTGGGTGAAAAATGAGAATAAATTATAGTCAAAGTCAAAATTTACCTTCAATTATTTACATTTAATATCAAATATCAATATAAAAATAAAATCGTACGTTATTTATAACTGTAAAATATATATTTTATTAAATTTAAATGGCGTGTCCCGTGTCCTAAATTTCACGAGATGTCGTATCACGTGTTCGTGTCCGTTTTCGTGCTACCTAGACCTCTCGTCGTAACAACTCAGCCCCCATATTCCTTTATTAATCACCTCACAAAATCTCACCTCTTTTTCCATTTATGTTTATATATAATACCTAACTCTAATTCAATCGGTCTGAATAATCATGTATTTCTAACGCTTTGAATCGAAATCGATCTACTTGCTAATTGTATTTAAGTCTACCTCATTTTTTAGAAGGTAATTCAAAAAATAATTATATTTATTTCAAAATTTTCGTGTTTAAGTATATTGTCACTCTTTAATCAATACTTATTTCTCTTCCTTTTTTAAATATAGTATTTTCATTGTTTAATCAATACTATGTACTCAATTGTAGATCTAATGAAGTCACTGAATTTTTCTCTTAATGCGACAATTCTTATTTTTAATTAATTTTTATTTTGGGTTTTTCTATATGATAATCCTGTGTTTTTCAAATTCTACGTGATAACCCTACTTTTCAAGGATCATATGTGGTGACCCTGAACTCTGTCCCTATCTATTAAAACAACAACTACAAAGCTGAGTTATCAGCCTGTGGTTGAATTTTGAAAAGTCCAAAGCAGAATTTCCATTCCATCATTTTAGGCCCACGTTCTATTGATAATTAATTACAAGACTAATCAATGTATACTATTTTTATTCCCGTGCAAAAAGTGCACGGGTTTGTTATTTAAACTTGTACAGAAAATATTTGATGTATAAATATTGATATAAATTTCAATAACTGTTAAAATTGAAACTACGTACAATATCATTTACAAATAGTGAAAAAATCAAATAAACTTACAAATTATGATTTATTTTGTGTAAACACCATTCTTTTGCAAAACAAAGTATGAAATACCGCAAAAAAACGTTTGTAATATCAAAGAGTAGAAAACTTGAGTATTAGACAATAATTCTTGGCTTGTTTCACAAATCAGGCGTAGTGTTGTTAGACTCGAATGAACTACAAAATAAAAAACATAACATGAATAATCAATTATATAACTAAATAAATTGCGCATATTTTAAATATTACTGTAAAAGCAATTTAAAGAGTGTATGTTCGATATATTTGTATTATGATAAAAATTGGAAAAAAACAAAATACGCAATATCGATACATGTGACATAGACGAAATGAAAATAACGCAATATTCATTCGCATTTACACACTTTAACTTAGAGAACTTTAGCGAACATGATTTTGGATCATGTTAGTTTGGTGAGGTTATACATGTTAAACGGTAAGGTGGGTCGGGTCATACGGGTCTCGGTTTGGGTAAGGGTAAAAATACTGGTAAAAATAGTTTCTAACGCCTTTTTTTTTATTAAAAAAAATGTAAACCATATTTAAAATTAGTATTTTAATCATATTTTATAAGGTACATTATTATATTTACATGCTTCTTAAAATAATATTTTTTTTAATAAATATTTTATTATTAAGTATTATTTTAATATTAAGTATCATGATTTGTTGGGAAAGATTCAAGCTAAAATTGCTCATTGGACTTCACTTACTTTATCTTATTCTGGTAAGATACAGCTCCTAAATTCTGTTATCTTTGGTATGGAGAGTTTCTGGTGCGCTTGTCTCTTCCTGCCACGGGAAATTATTGACAAAATTGAGCAACTTTGTCGACAATTGCAGTGGGGATACAAGGAAGGGGGGAGAAAGTACATTTTCATGAGCTGGTCTCAGATGTGTAGGAAGCAGACTGAAGGTGGTTTTGACATCAGGGAGATTTTGAGCTGGAATAAGTCACTGATAATCAAATGGCTATGGAAGCTAACTCAACCTCATCACATGTCTGTTTGGACTAGATGGTGTCAGGCCTATTTAATTCAACAGGTTGATATATGGCTGCTTGCTGCTAAAGGGTCTGATTCTTTTGGATGGAGAAAGATTCTTAGCATTAGGGATGAGTTTATGCAAACTATAAACAATGGGGATGCTATGAAGACTCTGCAAGATAGTACACATCAGGGACAACTTGATATAAGCTGCATTTATAATATCTTCAGAGGGGTTCCCCCTACTCTTACCTGGGCAAAAGCTACTTGTGACAGTGCTATTATGCCTAGGCATCGCTTTGTGACAAGTCTTAGCTGCTTAGAATTATCTGCCTACCATTGACAACCTGGTTAAAAGAGGTATGCTTCTTGTCAATAGGTGTGCACTTTGTGAGAATCAGCAGGAATATGTGCACCATTTGTTCTTCCAGTGTGGCTACTCAAATGAGCTTGCTCAAAAATTTTTGGGATGGCAGCAGGTTCATCGAAGGGTGCTTAGCTTAAAACATGAGCTAAATAAAATTGGTCTGAATAGAGGTCGTAGCTGGAGGAAAGTTTGGGCTCGTTCTGCTTTCAATGGGCTGGTTTACTTTATCTAGCAAGAGCGTAATGCAAGAATTTTCAATGATGTAAAGAATGATGTAAACACACTTCTCTCTCGACTCAAATATGTCATTAGTCTTAGGATGTATGCTTGGATGAATGGCATACTTTCCGAAGAAGTAGTAGATTCTCTTGTTAGTTAGATTTATTTTGTTTTTACTCTAGTGGCTCTCTTTGCATGGATTCTCTTTTCATTTAATGGAAGTTTGAATTCTTGCAAAAAAAAAAAGTATTATAAAAATTATATAAAATTGAATTTTTAATTGTGTTTGTAAATTTAATTATTTAAAAATAATAATTTGTTAACCATTTTGTCAAATATAACTTATAAATATTAATATTTTAATAAAATTTTGAACTTACCTTTAATCTCACGGGTCGGGTTTCGACCCTAAAATAACGGGTCATTTTGGGTTTGGGTCAAACTGGTTGTCAGGTCGAAATTTCCGGAACCCTAGAAAAATGGGTTTGGTCGAGTATTCGGATCGATTCCGAATTTGACAGGTCTAACTGGATTCCTTAATAGACAAAGCGCAAACATTTCAAATAAAACCTCACGCATTTCAAATAGTCAATATAAGTATATCACTACCACATCTAATCCAGTATCCCACCTTTTCCATCACCCAAACCCTACTAATCAAGTGGTTATTATGTCACTAAAAGACGACTATCTTCACTGCCTCCATATCTCCTTGCCTCCGTGTCTGTATTTTTTTTATCTTCTCCTCTGATCTCCTCATCTCTCATTCGTATAAATGTATGCATGCTTCGATCTTTTTTTTTATCCCATATTATGTAACACCCGCAAATGTACCCTATTTTTATAGTAAAAATATTATACGGATACTTTTCAGCGAAATTTAGTTTTAGTTTAGAATTAAATTTCCCGTGTCTAATTTAGAATTTTCGAATTCGTATTTGGACTTTACGCGAGATTTTGAGTAAATTACGTCTTAAGACGTTATGGGCTTTTCCATGAACTTTTCCACTTACTCCTTCATATACTCTCCTTAACCCTAAACTCCCTCACACTCAACATCTTCTCCTTCTTCACCAAGTAAACCCAAAACCCTAACCTCCATATCCTTCCAAGCTTAGAATCGTCACAACTCCTTCGTTTCTCGCTCTAATTCACTCATCGTCCTCTATCCGTATTGGTAATAAAATTACCGTCTTTCTCGCTTTTCAATTTATCCGTCTTTCTCAAGGTGAATTATATTCATCTTTTATTATCTAATTGTAGGTGGTGACCTCCAAGACCCCGACAAAGACTACTTCTTGATAGAAGAGGGCATCGACGCGGAGTGAAGACGCGAAAAGGTAACGGTGAAGGGTTACTCGATATCATTTACGTGTTTTATGTGTTTTCTATGTTAGAAATCGTATTTAGATTAAGTTTAGAAATCATAGGAATTGTGTTGTTGATGATGGTTGTTGTTAGTTGATAATTGATATGAGAATTGATGATTTGTGATGTTAGATGATGATGGTTGAATGTTGAGCCTTGGTAAAAAATGTTGTTTTCGTGCATAATAGACCACAGCCGGCCGACCGGCAGCCGGTCAGCTGACCGGCTGGGGAGTGGCTGTATATTATTTATGTTACGTAATAATTTGTGCATGAATTAGATCTCAGCCGGCCGACCGGCAGCCGGTCCGCCGACCAGCTGAGACACACCTCACTTTGACTTCATTTTGTCGTATGTCTTTGGTCCCAGACGGGTAGCCGGCAGCCGGTCCCTTTGACCGGCTGGGACACGCTGCTCTTTCAATTATTTTCAAATGTGATATTGGTACCAGCCGGGTGGCCGGCAGCCGGTTCCCCTGACCGGCTGGCACCCGCTGACCATTATTTCTAGATTATTACTTACGTTTTTATTTATAATATTTCTGATGGTTCATTTATCGTATAAATTTACGGAATGACTTTAAATATTAATGTTTTGAATATATGATATTCCATTCACTAATATCGCATGTTTTGTGACGGTTTTTGATATGTCCCACTTTGAGTCGGTTTTACACATGTTACGGTTTGAGCACTAATTTCCTATGTGCTTTGTACTCTCAATCCCTTGGCTACCTCCATGTTCGTAAGGCTGGAATGTCGGAACGAGCAGCGTATCCTTACTGCTTAATTGCATGTGTTAGTGGGCATATGGCGACGTTGTTGGGAGGCGAACGCTTTGCGTTGATCGACCCGACCGTCAAATGTTGTATACTTGCGAGGTGGTGTCATTGCATGTAGCGTACCGCTTGTTGTGAGGCTTGTGCTCTTCTCCGTCTCTTTCGTGAAGGTTGACCGAATTTGGGGTATTCGGCGTCTATGATTGACCGAGTCTTGGATGCGAAATGTCATCGCATGTCGAATCGGAAAACGTTTATTCCGAGAGTCTGGCCAGGTTTAGACTAGGACCGTATTATGATCGTCGTCCTACCGGGAGGAAATTAG
>JAIUZE010014607.1:0-16412 GCA_022085475.1 Heliosperma pusillum | reverse complement strand
ATCAATAAAGTTAATAAATCCTAGATATTATTTCACTTTATCGATCAGTTAACGAGAATTACGCAAAACGCTCGAAATCAGACCCGACAATCACAAACCCACACGGCACACTTACCCACTCTTAGGCCTTGATATTTTCATTATTTTTCACTACAATATCATAATATTTTTGATATTTAGTTTAATTAACTTTATCGTTAATTATCTTTAATCGTTTACCGTAAAATAATTATTAAACGCGAGTCAATTACGTAACAACAATTTCAAAACCCGACTCTTTATTTTGCCTATATTTACACGGCTCACATACACACTCCACTCACAAACAACTTTTCATTTTACAATAAATCAAATCAAGATCAAAACATCACTTTCTTTAATCGTTCTTGTGTTCTTCGTCGTTCACAATTGTTCCTTCATCGTTCTTGAGCAAAACGCAGTGATATTATAGGGGCATGTTAGGAATTGGACCCTAGACTCCTATCTAGCACTGGATATGGATGTTACTTAACTCCCACAGCTCAACACAGGGAATCAAACAACAAACTAGACTAGTTAAGGCTCCTTACCACAGCCAAGCACAGGTAAGCAGACTTGAACTAAACAACAAGCAAACACCCCACAGTCTAAGCACAGGGATATCTAACTTGCCACAGACTTAGATCAACAACCACAGCCTAGCACAGGATGTTATCAGGCCTGACTTTCAACTAAAACAAAGCACAAGTTGGAAAGATTTTGGAAATGAGAACAATGCTCAAGTTTTTCATTCAATAATCAACTGCCTTGTACAAAAGAGCATGGGTCCTTATATAGGCCTCAATGCTTGATCTGATTACAACCCTAGAGTATCATCTAAGGGCCAAGATTAACTATTAAAATATGACAAAATACTGGCTAGAAATACAGACTGCTAATGCCAAAAGAAAAACAATAAAACAGACAAAATGCAGACATTTGACAATGACATGCTCCAGGTTGTGCTTGTTGCTTGGTGTTGGCTTGGAACTTGTGGACGAGGCTCATCAATGCTCCTTGACCTTCTTCTGCAGTAGGTCTAATAGTAGGGAAGACAAGGAAAGACTTTTGGAGATAGTCTTTCAGTTTTTAGCTAGAAATGGAAAGACTGCTTTATGCTTTATGCTTTGGGTAGGCTGTTTTGATTTGGATTTTTAGGGTAGTTGTGTTGTGTTTTGGAACTGGGTCCCTAGGACTTTTTTGGACCTAGGTGGGTAAGGTTTTAGCTGGGCTTGGTGGTAGCTGGTGGTTCAGAGTGTGGTGGTAGTTATGCCTTCCCCAGGTGACTGGTGTAGGCTGTTTTTGTGATATTGTGGTGGGGTGTTGGTGGGCTTGTCTTTGGCTTGCTTGGCTCGTGTCTTGGCTCGTGTCCTGGCTCGTGTCCTGGCTCGTGTCCTGGCCAACATTGCTCAGCTTGCAGCTTCCCCTTTTGTTACCCATCCCTTGCCCCCAGATTGACCCTTGGATACCCATGTAGACCTCCCCTTGGTTACCAATGCTCACCCCTTGATCCCCCTTGGCCTGCCCCTTGTCCCTAGTGTTGAATTCTGCCCTGCCCTGTGCCCCAGATCCTGCTGCATCCTCCCCTGGTTGAATTGGGCTTGTCCTCAAGCATGTAGCCTCCTCATCTCCAGAATCCCCATAGTATGGACTGAGATCCCCTACATTGAAAGTGCAATGAACCCCATAGTCTCCTGGTAGATCAACCTTGTATGCATTAGGACCAACACTTTCTATGATTTCAAATGGACCATCAGCTCTAGGCATGAGTTTGTTCTTCCTCCTAGCTGGGAACCTCTCCTTCCTCAAGTGGAGCCACACTAAATCCCCTGGCACCAACTCCTTCTTGGACCTAGGAACCTTGGACTGTTTCTTGTACCTCTCATTTGCCCTTTCTATTTGCTTTCTGACTGACTCATGAAGCTTCACCATCTGCTCAACCCTCCTCTTTGCATCAAAGTTCACTTCTTCCCTTGGTATGTTAGCTAATTCCAGTGGCATAAGTGGATTAATCCCATAGACAACCTCAAATGGACTGTGACCTGTTGCAGATGAGGGTGCTCTGTTGAAAGCAAACTCAGCATGAGCTAGCGTCAAGTCCCAATCCTTCAAGGACTTGCTTACCAGACACCTCAAGATCCTCCCTAGAGTCTTGTTTGTGACCTCAGTTTGGCCATCAGTCTGAGGGTGGTGAGAGGTGCTGAACAAAAGCCTGGTCTTCAAGAGCCTCCATAGTGTTTTCCAGAAGTAACTCATGAACTTAACATCCCTGTCTGAGACTATTGACTTAGGAATCCCATGTAGTCTCACAATCTCCTTCAAGTATAGCTCAGCAACACTTGCAGCATCCTCAGTCTTCTTGCAAGCCACAAAGTGAGCCATCTTGCTAAACCTGTCAACAACAACCATTACAGAATCCTTACCTCTTTGTGTCCTAGGTAGTGCAACAATAAAGTCCATGCTCACATCCCCCCAAGGTTTGTTTGGTACTGGTAGTGGAGTGTAAGGTCCAGTCTGGAAAGAACTCTTGGCTTGTTGACATGTGGAGCACCTCCTGAGGACAACCTGAACATCCCCTATCATCCTGGGCCAGTAGAATTGATCCTGCAGTATTTCAAGTGTCTTTTGAACCCCAAAGTGTCCCCCTAATCCTCCTGAGTGTACTTCCCTGATGAGCAGATCCCTGTAAGAACCCCTTGGAATGCATAGCTTGTTTCCTTGGAACAAGAACCCCTCCTGCAGCATGTACTTCCCCCCTTGAGTCTTTCCTCCTCCAGTTTGTGTGATCCATTCCTCAGCAAAGTCAGGGTCCTCCTTGTACAATTCTTTCAGAAATTCAAACCCCAACACCCTTTGCTCCATGACTGTTAACAAAGAATGCCTCCTTGACAGTGCATCTGCCACAACATTCTGTTTCCCCTCCTTATACTTACTAGAGAATGTAAAGGATTGTAGAAACTCTACCCACTTGGCATGCCTGTGATTCAGCTTGTGTTGGCCACTGATATACTTCAATGCCTCATGATCTGAGTGCAGAACAAAGGCTTTGGCTTCAAGTAGTGCCCCCAATGCATGACTGCTCTGATGATGGCATAGAATTCCTTATCATAAGTGGAGTACTTGAGCTTGGCACCATTCAGTTTCTCACTGAAATAAGCAACTGGTTTTTGCCCTTGTATCAACACTGCCCCAATGCCAACCCCACTAGCATCACATTCTACCTCAAACAGCTGAGCAAAGTCAGGTAGTTTAAGGATTGGAGTCTCACACATCAACCTCTTGATCCTCTCAAAGGATTGTTGGGCCTCCTCAGTCCACTGAAACTCCCCTTTCTTCAAGCACTCAGTGATGGGTGCTACAACTGAACTGAAGTTCTTGATGAACCTCCTATAGAATGAAGCCAACCCATGGAACCCCCTTACCTCAGTGATGGGTTTAGGTGTAGGCCATGTTTGAATGGCTGCAACCTTCTCCTGATCAACTGAGATTCCTCTTCCTGACACAATGTACCCTAGAAATGCAACCTCCTCAACCATGAAGGTACACTTCTCTAGCTTCCCATACAGCTTCTGCTCCTTTAAGATCCCAAAGATTGTTTCAAGGTGACTGAGATGTTCCCCTCTGCTGCTACTATACACTAGGATGTCATCAAAGTAAACCACAGCAAACCTGCCCAAACAAGGCCTCAAAACTTCTGTCATAAGTCTCATGAAGGTGCTTGGTGCATTGGATAGTCCAAATGGCATGACAAGCCATTCATACAGACCATGTTTTGTCTTGAATGCAGTCTTCCATTCATCTCCCTCTCTGAGCCTCACCTGATGGTAACCCTGCCTTAGATCAATCTTAGAAAAGACCTGAGCTCCACTTAGCTCATCAAGCATGTCATCTAGCCTTGGAATGGGGACCCTATACTTGACTGTAATGTTGTTGATTGCCCTGCTGTCAGTGCACATCCTCCAGGTGCCATCCTTCTTAGGCACTAGTAGAGCAGGTACAACACAAGGGCTTAGGGAATCCCTCACAAACCCTTTGCTCATAAGCTCCTCAATCTGCTTCTGCAACTCCTTGGTGGCAGTTGGGTCACTTCTGTAGGCTGGCCTATTTGGTAGAACAGAGCCTGGGACCAAATCAATGTGGTGCTCAATCCCTCTTAGGGGTGGTAGTCCATCTGGTAATTCTCTTGGAAAGACTTCCTTGTATCTCAAGATCAAAGGTTCAACCTCTGCCGGCAACTTGGAACCTGCCCCTTCTGTTACTTCCTTAGATAGCAAGATGATCACAGGTTGTTCTTGCTTCATCTCTTTGATCATAGCTGCCTCTGATAAAAACAACACCCCATTGACCTCCTCTGGCACATTGGGACTCCCATAATTCCTCTGGTTGGGTGGTAGAGGTGTCAATGTTACCTTCTTTCCCCCATGCCTGAAGCTATAGGTGTTATCCCTACCCTGATGAGTGGTGTTTCTATCAAACTCCCAAGGCCTCCCTAGTAGTAGGTGACATGCATCCATTGGTACTACATCACACAATACCTCATCTTGGTATACCTTCCCAATAGAGAATGGCACCAGGCATTGCCTATCAACCCTCACCTCAGCCCCCTTGTTATGCCATCTCAGTTTGTAGGGGTGTGGATGCTCTTGAGTAATCAGACTTAGTTTGTTTACTAGGGTGATGGAAGCCACATTGGTACAACTCCCCCCAGCAATGATCAAGTTGCATACCCTCTCTTGAATGGTGCACCTGCTTCTGAATATCAAGGACCTCTGGTCATCCTCCAATGGAGTATGTTGAGAGTGCATGACCCTCCATAGGACCAAGTTATGGCTTGTGTCAGGATGAGCCATGACCAAGTCCTGCATTGGTTCCTCCTCAGCTGTTACTGTTGGAGTAGGTGTCCTTCACAATAGTGCGCCACATAATAAATCTTGTTATGGAATATAATTGGGATAATTATTGACTATATATATGATTAGTCAGTTGATTAACGTAAATCAATAACGGTTGGCTAACTATAGAGTTTGACCGTTATTGTCGTTTGACGGCGCGTGATCAACGATACTTCGGTCACACCTAAAGGCTTGTGAAATCCCAAAAGTAACTAATTATTTGTATACGATAAGTTAATTATACATTACAATATCGATATGTACTGAGAGTTATTGTTAGAAATTGAGTTAGAACTCAAATTCGATTAAACTTATTTTTCAATTATGCGATAATTGACTAATAAATTTATATCTTATTTTAATACGATTAAATAAGATTTAACTTAGTAATTAATCGTTAAATTACTAAATTAGGTGAGGTTTTGAGATAGAGGTAATTAGTTAATTATATTTACAAGGAGTTGTAAAATAAATTAAATAAGCATTGTGGGACCCATTATATATTGATATAATGGTAAAATATTACTTAAAATGTTAAGTACATATTATTTATTTAATTGAGTCATATAATTGTTATATGATCAAATTAACACTTAATTATACAAGATAATTAACCATATGATCAATAAGTATTTGTGAGACAAATTTCAAAAATCAAAATGGATCCAACTAGGCCAAAATGGGCCGGTTATGTTGTAGTTCAAAGGTGATGATTTTAGTTCTTGTTTTTACTATTTAGTTACTTATGAAAGTGACATTACAAGTAAGAATAATCATCATATATACTACAACACTCCACTCTAATGCTTGTGACAAAAATTGAACAAAATAATAGTCCAATTGTGGACTAAAACATCCGGCCAAATGGCCTTAAAATGGGCATTGTGTTCATTTTTCTAATTACTTCATTTTTGTTCAATTTGTTTAACTTCTCTCTAAAACTCTACTTCTCACTAAAACTCTCATATACTAATATTTACTAAGTATTACTAGTGTAGTAATATAGTCATAATATTAGTAGTATTATATCTATCTTATTATCTAGTTAATAATAAGGGTAGATTATTTGGGTTAATCTTGGTGCAACTTGAAGGAGGTCTTCTAGTTTGGAGATTTCATGTGTTCATCCATATTTAGAGCTCAAGAACAACAAGAAGGAGTTCTTGTTGTGCCCATATAATTTCCATATCAATGTGAGGAAATTTCTTCTTTTATATAAATGTCTTTATATTTGCATGCATGTTACATAGATCATCATAAACTAAATTAAAAAGTAATTTAGTAATTAATTAGAGGAGTCTAATATAGGTCTATGGACTTTCAATTGGTATCAGAGCTAGCTTGTAGCATGCATGTTCATTTTGGACATTTTTATTAAAGTTATATGATAACTAATAAATCAAAGATTTTGAGTTAAAATACGATTCTGACGAATTTTTTTGGTGCATGTATACCTACTGACCTCAAAATGTTTGTGGTCAAATTTCGTGATTTTAGGGATTAATTTGCTATTTATTTTGATTTTTGGCGTTTAAACCGAGTTAACATGCATTTTATGAGTTAAAAGTTAACTAAAAATAGTGGCATGTTGATTCTGGCCATGAAATTTTAATATGATCTCACATGCATTTCTTACATATTGTATGTAGAATTTCATGATTTTTACTTATGTATTGCATGTTCATTGATTTTTATACGATAAAAGTCGATTATATGAGATTATAATGTTCATAAAATTGAAACGTCCATTTATGGTCTTGAAAATTTTTTGTACATTTTACATTCTGATGTTGATACTCTTGGTGAAATTTCATAATTTGTTTCACTGTTTTACTATATCTAATGTTTTTATTTGATAAAACCATTAAATACAAAGCTATTTGTTCATAAAATTAATTTAAATTTTTGAGCAAATATTTTTATTTTTATAGTTCCTGGAATTGTTCCAGAATGTATAAAATTTTTGGTTTCAAATTTTATGATGTTTATATTTTATTTTGGTTTCATTTCATAACCGTTATGATTAAACCATAATATTTAGCAAATGAAATCAAATCGATTTAATTAATGACCAACAAAATTAGTAGTGACTAATTTTGAGTTCTAAAACAGTTTAGTTAATTAGTTTGAATTTAAATGCGATTTAAATGTTGATATTGATTTTTTAATGGTTAAAAATCAATGAATCGCGGAAGAAATCGAGCTACAATGAGCATGAATTGAACTTAGGACGATTTTGGCATGAATTTTGCAGCAATTTATTTTATTTATGTTTGAATGAATGAATGTCATTTATTTAATAATTTATGCAAATTTTGTACCTAGTATGGCATAGTTAATTTTTATCGTTATTACCCGTAATGTAAGGGAATAACGTTTTGGTTTGTGGAATTTATTAAAAGTAAATTAAAAAAGAATTTAGTAATGAATTAGAGGAGTCTAAGTATATGTCTATGGACTTTCAGTTCTACTTACACACCATGTTGTCATCAACCTCATACTCAACTAATCCCTCCTTCTCCCACTCTTCTACCTCCATAAGTGTCATGGTTCTTTTAGAAGGACAATCCTTCCTAAAGTGACCATAACCTTGGCACTGGAAACATCTGATTTTGTTCTCAGTTGGGGTGGGGTTGGGTTTAGAGCTCACAGCTCCCTTTCCTTTGTCTGTGGTTGATTGGCTGGTTGTCTTAGGGGTCTCTCCCATCCTAATACCACTGTAAGGCTTATATGCAGGTCTAGTAACAGGCTTAGGTAGAGCTGGTTTGGTCTTCCCCATTTTTTCAACCCTCAAAGCCAGGTTGACAACATCATCATAAGACCACAAAGGTTGCATCCTTACTCTAGCAGCAATGCTCCTATCTAGACCCTCTAAGAATCTGGCAATCCTTTGCTCAAGTTTCTCATTGACCTCACACTGGAGAGTCAATTGCTCAAAGTCCCTTAGGTATGCTTCCACACACCTCTCTTCTTGTTTCAGTTTGGATAGTTTAATGAACAGATCTTGGGTGTAGTCTTTAGTGACAAATTTGTTTAGCATTTTCTTTTTCAGTTTTGACCAAGACCTAAGAGGTTCCTTACCCTCCTTAATCCTTTGGTGCTTTAAGTTGACAAACCATAGGGATGCATATCCTTTCAATCTTAGTACAACAACTTTAAAAGACTTAATATCAGAGTAACTTTTGTATTCAAATACCTTCTCAACATCCCTAATCCATTCTAATAGATCATCAGGGTTTAAACTACCAGAGAATTCAGGAATTTCTACCTTGAGATGCTTGTCAGTGTGCTCTGGAATCTCCTCATAAGTTCTGTTGCTTCCTCTTGAGTCTGACCCTTCTTCCTCTTGCAGGGGCTGTCCTCTTCCCATGCCCATGTAGCCACGACCTCTGCCTCTGCCTCTAGGGGGTGGTCTTCCCCTCAGTGGAGGAGCAATGTTCTCCATGACAGTGTTCAAGGCAGCCAGCACTACATTGACAGGGCCTGCTAGCTGATCCACCTTGCCTTCAATACCTGCAAGCCTCTCTTCACTCATTGGGTTATTTTTTGTGTTTTTGTTGTAGTTAGGATAACAATGGCCTCACAACCAAAGCTCTGATGCCAAAATTGCAGTGATATTATAGGGGTGTGTTAGGAATTGGACCCTAGACTCCTATCTAGCACCGGATATGGATGTTACTCAACTCCCACAGCTCAACACAGGGAATCAAACAACAAACTAGACTAGCTAAGACTCCTTACCACAGCCAAGCACAGGTAAGCAGACTTGAACTAAACAACAAGCAAACACCCCACAGTCTATGCACAGGGATATCTAACTTGCCACAGACTTAGATCAACAACCACAACCTAGCACAGGATGTTATCAGGCCTGACTTTCAACTAAGACAAAGCACAAGTTGGAAAGATTTTGGAAATGAGAACAATGCTCAAGTTTTTTCATTCAATAATCACTGCCTTGTACAAAAGAGCATGGGTCCTTATATAGGCCTCAATGCTTGATCTAATACAACCCTAGAGGATCATCTAAGGGCCACGATTAGTTGCTGAAAGATAACAAAATACTGGCTACAAATACAGACTGACAATTACAAAAGAAAACAGACAAAATGCAGACATTTGAGAGTGACATGCTCCAGGTTGTGTTTGTTGCTTGGTGTTGGCTTGAAGCTTGTGGACGAGGCTCATCAATGCTCCTTGACCTTCTTCTGCAGTAGTTCTAATAGTAGGGAAGACAAGGAAAGACTTTTGGAGATAGTCTTTCAGTTTTTAGCTAGAAATGGAAAGACTGCTTTATGCTTTATGCTTTATGCTTTAGGTAGGCTGTTTTGATTTGGATTTTTAGGGTAGTTGTGTTGTGTTTTGGGACTGGTTCCCTAGGACTTTTTTGGACCTAGGTGGGTAAGGTTTTAGCTGGGCTTGGTGGTAGCTGGTGGTTCATAGTGTGGTGGTAGTTATGCTTTCCCCAAGTGACTGTTGTAGGCTGTTTTTGTGATTTTGTGGTTGGGTGTTGGTGGGCTTGTCTTTGGCTTGCTTGGCTTGTGTCTTGGCTCATGTCTTGGCTCGTGTCTTGGCTCATGTCTTGGCCAACATTGCTCAGCTTGCAGCTTCCCCTTTTGTTACCCATCCCTTGCCCCCAGATTGACCCCTGAATACCCATGTAGACCTCACCTTGGTTACCAATGCTTACCCCTTGATCCCCCTTGGTCTGCCCCTTGTCCCTGGTGTTGAATTCTGTCCTGCCCTGTGCCCCAAGCTTCCTTCTCACTTGCCTCGGGCTTGACCATAAAGAATATCACATTCATTCATTCTATTTCATTCAATTCCTAACATGTGAATTATTAATTCATGACAAAACCCGCTTTACATACATGATTATCAAATTAAACTAAAATCTCGTATTATAAATTTCCTAACCCATGTGAGAAATATAGATCATGAAAAGCTTTTAATTAATACGTTTTAACTTTATAAAATTTCTCAATTGCTAACTGTTACAAAACACGATACATAACAATACTCTAAACCGTCACAAGTCCAAGGGGACCCACGGTTCATTTTGGACAGGTTTTGGTCATCTTTTCTAAAAACCGTTTCTTAATATTTCCCGCATGCTTAACATATTTAAAACCCGTCAAAACAACAACAAAACAATCAAGTATCGACAAAAACCCAAAGACCAAAACACGGACCAACCAGACCGGGCTGGACCGGGTCTGAACCGGCCTGAACCGGCCAAGTTTGGCCCGGTTTTCAAGCCACCAAAACAGCCACCCTACGGCCACCACCAACATCACTCTAAATTATTTCTAACATGTTTTAATTAACAACATCCATTTTAAACAACCAATTCATCTATCATGCATACAAAAATCATGATTATGAACAATTCATCAAATATGTCAAGAACACTAAACATGCCAAGAATTCATGCAACATAATATAATAACAACTTATCATGTTACTAGTTAAAAATCATAAATAACTATAACAGGAACATAAACAAAAGAAAACAAAGGTATGTAACATTAATTCGTCGAGTAACTCGGAATCGTTACCTTAGCTAGCAAAAATCAATTAGCACCCAAAATAAGAACAAAAGAAAACCCCATCTACTAATCTTCTTCTAATATATATACGAGTCACCAAACTCGTCTTCAAAATCTTCCCCTATAAGAAATGACAAGAATAATATTGTTAGTATTAAAACTTGATTTTCCATAATTTAAAGTGTTGAAAACGATTTTTGTCGGAATTGAAAATAAACCGTACTTGAAGATGGAGAGCGAAGAGGAGATTCTAGAAATATAAGTTAGGACGGATTTGAATAAGAAATGAAGGTTTTGTGACGATTTTGCTCAAGAACGACGAAGAACGATGAAGAACAATGAAGAACGATGAAGAACGATTAAAGAAAGTATTAATTAGATCTTAAGTAGATTTATTGTAAAATGAAAAGATAGTTAGTGAGTAATGGTGGGTGTGAGTCGTGTAGTTATAGGGTAATTAATGAGTCGGGTTTTGAAATTATTGTTACGGGATTGACTCGGGTTTTATAATTATATTAAGGTAATTAATTAGATATAATTAGATTAAATGATAATTTAATAAAATATCTAGATATTAATTAGATATTATGTTATTGTAATCAAAAGAAAGAAAAATATCTAGCTCTAAGAGAGGAAGAAGAGCCGTGTGGTTTGGGTAGAAAATGGGTCTGTTTTTAAGCGATTTGCGTAATTTTCGTTAACGGATCGATAAAGTTATAAATATCTTAGATATTCGTATTAGTTTAATCGAAAGAATTCAAATATCTAATGTTAGTGGAAAAAGATGACATGGGGCGTGTGACTCATGCCAAAGTCGGGTTTCGGGTTTGTTTCGGGATTTAAGTTGACTCGGGAATAGTTAAATGATGTTCGGGTTTAAACCGTAACACCTTCTCTTTAATTCCGAATAAATTCAAAATAATTATATTAAATTATCATAAATTCAAAAAAATCTTAATAAAAATAAATTAAATTTATTATTTTTTTAAATAAAATTTCGGTCTTTAAATTTACGA
Source organism: Heliosperma pusillum (assembly GCA_022085475.1). NCBI lineage: Eukaryota > Viridiplantae > Streptophyta > Magnoliopsida > Caryophyllales > Caryophyllaceae > Heliosperma > Heliosperma pusillum. Next base: position 4,937 of record JAIUZE010014607.1, on the reverse strand, counting down.
GGTGAGTCGGAAAAGTCAACGAAAGTCAAAGTTGACTTAAAAACGAGATTCTCATGGAATCTCGCAGAAATTCCAAATACGAACTCGGAAATTCCAAATTCGACTGGAAACAATAAATTACAATTTAAAACTTAAATATGCTGAAAAGTATCCGTAAAATATTTTCCCTAGAAAAATAGGGTACTTTTCGGGTTGTTACATTAACTGGCGTTGGTAATCCTATTTTAGTTACTCTTATCCTTGAGAGATGGTCAGCGACTACATTTTCTGCTCCTTTCTTCACCCGGATCTCTAAATCAAACTCTTGAAGGAGTAAGATCCATCGGATAAGTCTAGGTTTTGCCTCTTTCTTTGAAAGCCGATATTTCAAGGCAGCATGGTCAGTGTAAACAATGACTTTTGATCCTATTAGGTATGAGCGAAATTTGTCTAAGGCATATACAATGGCAAGAAGTTCTTTCTTAGTGGTGGCATAGTTGATTTGGGCAATATCTAATGTTTTACTAGCATAGTAAATTGCATGAAGGAACTTTTCCTTTCTTTGCCCTAAAACAACTCCTATGGCATAATCACTCGCATCACACATTAATTCACAGGGAAGATTCCAATCAGGTGACTGGATTATAGGTGCGGTGATTAAAGCACGTTTGATTTTGTTGAATGCCTTAAGGCATTCCTTTGTGAAATTAAAAGGTGCATCCTTGAAAAGGAGCTCAGTCAGGGGCTTGGCTATTTTTGAAAAATCTTTTATAAATCGTCGGTAGAAACCGGCGTGGCCAAGGAAACTCCTGATTCCTTTTACATTAGCAGGTGGTGGCAATTGTTCAATAACTTGGATCTTAGCTCGATCCACTTCTATACCTCTATCAAAAATGATGTGTCCTAAAACTACACCTTCGTTCACCATGAAGTGACACTTTTCCCATTTGAGAACAAGGTCGACTTCTTCACAGCGTTTTAGAACTCTGGATAGATTTGTTAAACAATTATCAAAGAAAATGCCATAGACGCTAAAGTCGTACATGAATACTTCCATGATAGTTTCAACAAAATCTGAAAAGATACTAGTCATGCAACGCTGGAAAGTGGCAGGTGCATTACACAAGCCAAATGGCATTCTGCGATAAGCGAAAGTACCATAGGGACAGGTGAAGGAGGTTTTCTCTTGGTCCTCAGGGTGGATATGAATTTGGAAAAATCCTGAGTAACCATCTAGATAACAGAATTACTTGTGACAAGCTAACCTCTCTAGCATTTGATTAATGAAGGGCAGAGGATAGTGATCTTTTCTAGTTGATTGATTCAAGTTTCTGTAGTCAATACACATACGCCAACCCGTCACAATCCTTGTGGGGATGAGCTCATTCTTCTCATTTTTGACTACTGTTGTTCCTCCTGTGGGAAATCGGTATTACCACAATACAATTATTATAGGATTATAACGAAATAGTAATAACTTGATTATACTAGTCATAAACGAAAACAAGAATAAGAGTATAGATTTAGAAATCAACCTCCGGTCCTAGCAATTGGCGTAAAGAACAGAGATATCAAAGTAGATATCCTCCTAATCGTTGCACCCAAGATGCTCCGAGAAATACCCTTTTCTTTTGCTAGAAAGTAAACCTCTTACGCAATCTCACTGTTGAGAAGAAGGGTTTGTGTTTTGTCAAAAGTTACAGTTTACTTTTGTCTTTTTGTGATTTTGTTGAGATGGAGGCAGTCAGTGAGTAATTAGGTTAGAAAATGAAAATCTGAATTTTCTCTTCCTCCTTGTTTCCTTGTGTTTCTCACGGCACATAGGGTTTTTATATGGGGAGATATATTGTCTCCTCAAATATAACTACCCATTGACTAAAAACCGAGTGTATCTGGATACTTAAGTTTTTGGTCATTTTAGCTTCCCATATAATGTAATATCTTATAACCGTCATTTTACATGGACCGACATTATAATACATCATTAATTATAAATATCCGTATATTTATAATTTGCCAATTAATTATAACTGTTTATGTTTAATTAGCTTACATTATATATCCAATTTACGAATTACAGTTAATTCGTCTCAGCTAACTTTATTTAATCGTTATTAAAAAATCGTCTCATCATCACAATGACTAACCTTTTAGTCAAATACACTGACTAACCTTTTAGTCATATAATAGGGTATCAATATGATTATTTTCTCAAATAATCACATCTCTCAAACACATCCTATAGGTGTGACTTTTAGGGACCAGTTGATCACCGCCATCTATATGACAATAACGTCACACTTATCTAGCAAGCCAACCGTTATTGATAAACGTTAATCAACTGATTATTACACAATGTATACCCTGTGAACCTACAGAGATTTATTTATGTTATTGCACTAACTGTGGAGGACATTGGCTCCAACAATCTCCCACTTGTCCGTACAAGTGTATGTGCGATAACCGATTCTCATATCCATAATAAATTTCTCCCACTCAATGTAAACCAATTTGCAAAGTCCGTATTCACAAAGGTCGTAGCTTACAAGTGATCAGTATCAAGAGTGGTTTCCCCGACTAGAGAGTAACTTAACTGATAAACGAATCTATATTCGAGCATGGCCATGCATTTCAGTTACAGCTCCTCGAGTGGCCCTGAGAAATATCATATCCTGATAAAGGTTGGATATTTTCTTCAACTTGAATCTTGCAGACACAAGCGCAGTATGAAATGACCCAGTGAAAATCTACTTAGCCTCCTGTTACGGTCGACCATGAGAAAGAAACCAAAGTCCCCCAAAAACTGCCTTTATCTCAAGAGACAGTCGATAGTCAAAAGAATCGACTCTAGGAACACTATGGACGTCCTATCCACGACCTGGCACCTAATGTTTTGAAACATTTAGGACTCCATAACGTTGTCACAAAATTGTCCTGCGAGGTATCATTATAACTCGCATATGTGATCGATCAGTCACCTGTTTGACTTATGGCTAGTTGAACCCACCATCAATCGACTGCACAGAATAATTGCCAGAGTTATCAGCTCATGTAGGCGATTACGGACCAAAACAAATATAATGTAATTCAGTTCACTTTGCGGTGTTCAATGTTGTCAGTACAACCCACATGAAAAACAAAATATCAAACAAAACGATGATTTCATAGATAGTTTTTATGAAAAAGATACAGGTGTCTAATCCATATAAAACAACTAATGCAACTCAGGAACACGTTTGACTCCCATGGAAATAACGTGCCCTTCATTCTTATCATATCTCAATGGACTCAGTCGTAGAATCTGCTATAACACTTTGTTTGGAGCTTTTCCAGCTGACCGCAGCACCATTAAGAGTAAAAAACGAATCCAGACTGAGATTTCAAGTCATCTCAATCCGTTTGGAAGCTAGCATCTGCGTAACCGATTGCGCATAGCTCAGTGTCACCTCCATAAGTCAATAGCCAATCCTTAGTCCTCCGTAGGTACTTAAGGATATTCTTAACAACCATCCAGTGTGTTTCACCTGGATTGCCTTGGTATCGACTCGTCATAATCAATGCATATGCCACGTCTGGACGTGTGCATATCATGGCATACATGATCGATCCTATAGCTGATGCATAAGGAATCCGACTCATGCGCTCGACCTCTTCCAATGTCTTTGGTGCTTGATCTTTACTCAACTCCATCCCAGAGACCATTGGAAGGTTCCCCTTCTTGGAGTTGGTCATGCTGAACCTCTCACTCCTGACTGAGGGATAACATCCGTCGTGATCTATCTCTGTAGATACGGATCCCCAAAATTCTTTGTGCCTGGCCCAAATCTTTCATCTGGAAATGGTTCTTTAACCAAACTTTTACCGAAGTTAAGAGAGGTATGTCATTCCCAATCAAGAGTATGTCATCGACATACAATATTAGGAAGACAATCTTGCTCCCACTCGACTTGATATATAAGCATGGTTCCTCGGCCGATCGAGTGAATCCATTCTCTTTTATCACCTGGTCGAAACGATGATTCCAACTTCGAGAAGCTTGCTTAAGTCCATAAATGGAACGCTTAAGCTTGGATACCTTCTTAGGATTTTTAGGATCAATGAAACCTTCGGGTTGTACCATGTACAACTCCTCCTCCAAATAACCGTTTAAGAAGGCGGTTTTCACATCCATCTGCCAAATTTCATAGTCATGAAAAGCGGCAATCGCTAAGATTATCCGAATGCAACGCAGCATGACTACGGGTGCAAAGATTTCATCATAATGCAAACCGTGCACTTGAGTGAAACCCTTTGCCACTAGTCGTTCCTTGTATGTATCTGGTTGTCCTTCTACAAAATGCTTTATATTGTAAAGCCATTTGTACTGAAGAGGCCGAACCTTATCAGGTAAGTCAACCAGATCCCATACGTCATTCTCATACATAGAGTCCATCTCGGATTGCATGGCGTCAAGCCATAGCTTAGAGTCGGAACAGGTTCATTGGCACCTTTTTAGGTAGCGGGTTCGTACTTATAGGAGGACAAAACGTCATCACTCTCATTCTCCTCGACCATACCAAGGTACTGTCTGGAGGAATAGAGTGGCTAACACCGACTCCTCGGTCAAAGGAAATTAACCGCAGATGATGATTGAAGGAAAACAGTTTCCTCCATTGGTTGCTCGGTTGTTGGTTCTTGAATCTCCGACAGTTCGAAGGTTCCATTACTTGTCCTTTTCTCGAGAAATTCTTTCTCTAAGAACGTCGCACTAGCCGCAACAAAAACTCGATGTTCGGTAGGCGAGTAAAAGTAATGACCAAACATCCCTTTGGGATAACCAATAAAGTATGTCTTGACCGATCGTGGGCCGAGCTTATCGTCAGGTCTCCACTTGACATAAGCCTCGCAGCCCAAACCCGAATAAAGGACAAGTTAGGGACCGTTCCCTTCCATAATTCATATGGAGTCTTGTCTACAGC
>JAIUZE010014604.1:0-38175 GCA_022085475.1 Heliosperma pusillum | reverse complement strand
ATTACAAAGGTGAGAACCACAACCGGTATCAAATACCCAAGAAGAGGTACTAGCAAAGTTAATATCTATCATATAGAGTGATGAAAGAATTTGACCTGACGTTGTCACACAACCGTCTTTCTTGTCTTTCAAGTACTTGGGGCAATTGCGTTTCCAATGCCCTTTGCCATTACAATAATAGCAATCCGCCTCCGCGTGTTTGTTGACTTTGGGTTTGGTCTTATAAAAGACCTTTGCCTTTCCCTTGCCGGATTTCTTGAAAAGAGTCTTACCCTTTCCCTTGTCCTTCCTTACCCCAAGGTTCATGTTCTTCATTTTCATGGTAAGAACATCCTTGGGTTCACTCCCCCTAGCCTCCATGTCCCTCTCAGCTTGGGTGAGGAGTGCATGGAGTTCATGGAAACTCTTGTCCATGCCATTCATGTTATAGTTCACCCTAAATTGGGTGAACTTAGGTGAGAGTGAATGAAGGATCTTTCCCACCACCAAATTCTTCAGAATTTTGCACCCTAGACGCTCTAAGGTGTCCGCGTACTCAACCATTTTGAGCACGTGTGGGCCAACCTTTTGGCCCCTTTGAAGCTTAGTGTCAAAGAATTTCGTAATTGCCTCATATTGGAGAATTTGAGGGGCTTGCGAAAACATCGAAGTGATCCTCGTGAATATCGCATATGCATTGAGAGAGATCAATTGGAGTTTGCGTTTGGGTGAGATTGACCAAATCAAGACATTCTTGACGTCATTAGCAACCTTCAAATAAAGGTCATATTCGGCCCGAACCACCGCGGACGATCTAGGCGCGGGTTCGGTGGGGGGCTCTTCGACCACGTAGCGAAGCACGTTATCGGATAACGCGGCGCTCTTGATCGTTGATTCCCATTCAACGAAGTTATTCGTAATCTTCAGGACACACTTGTCATGACGGACCTCAACCATGAGCTTTTACCAAGGTTGCAAACGTTTGATGATGTCGACATTACGCGAATATGGTAATTACAACAAAAAGAAATATATAAACATTCATTGTTAATTTACTTGAAAAACATTTTAACAAGTTAAGCATTCATATAATGACCTCTCACTAAATTATATAAATGATTCCAAGACCCATCTTTAAATAAAAAATAGTCATCGCATGCTACTTTTATCTAGAAATGGTGAGTCATTACTTGACTAATTCTACCCTTAGAACTCTTGGTTGACGGATTTCAACTAAATCCATCTCCTAGTCCCAAGATAACGCTTATCTCGTTGAGTCCAATCCAATTTTAGCTTGTGATCGTATCACCCTACTTACCCGAGGTAAAAAGGGAACCACGAGCGTGGTAGCCCTAATGAACACGGGATTCATAGGTGTTATTAATTGGTAAGGCTAATCTCAATTTTTTTAAACATGTGAGAGATCTTGTCAATTTAGTTATTAATTCCCTATAAGTGAACTAAGTCAGTGAATTGTGAATAACGTTGAATTGACAATAACGGTAAATATAATGCATGTGTGACGATTTTGGCATGAGCGGAAATAAAGCAAGCAACCAAGAAACAATAAAATCCTAGTATGGCCACCTAGCTAATCATAATTAACTAGATAGTTACAAATTCGGAAACCAACTCCTTGGTCCCTTGCCTCTTCACTTGGAACACCTTCCAAAATGGCACCGTCTTGAGGGAGTCACCGGTCTTCAAAAATAATTACAAATATACAAATATACAAATTCCTATTATACATTTATTCTATAAACTAAAATTATTAAATTATACAAACCGGCGATACGAGATCGCAATAAAATTACACCCAAACCGTTATTCCCTTACATTACGGGTAATAACGATTAAAAATAACTAGGCCATACTAGGTACAAAATTTGCATAAATTATTAAATAAATGACATTCATTCATTCAACCATAAATTAAATAAATTGCTGCAAAAATTCATGCCAAAATCGTCCTAGATTCAATTCATGCTCATTGTAGCTCGTTTTTTTTCGGGATTTATTGATTTTTAACCATTAAAAATCACTATCAACATTTAAATCGCATTTAAATTCAAACTAATTAACTAAACTGATTTAGAACTCAAAATTAGTCACTACTAATTTTGTTGGTCATTAATTAGATTGATTTGATTTTATTTGCTAAATATTACGGTTTAATCATAACAATTATGAAATAAAACCAAAATAAAATATAAACATCATAAAATTTGAAACCAAAAAATTTTGTACATTCTGGAAAATTTCCAGGAACTATAAAAATAAAAAAAATTTGCTCAAAAAATTTAAATTAATTTTATGAACAAATAGCTTTGTATTTAATGGTTTTATCAAATAAAAACATTAGATATAGTAAAACAGTGAAACAAATTATGAAATTTCACCAAGAGTATCAAAATCAGAATGTTAAATGTACAAAAAATTTTCAAGACCAGAAATGGACGTTTCAATTTTATGAACATTATAATCTCATATTATCGACTTTTATCGTATAAAAATCAATGAACATGCAATACATAAGTAAAATTCACGAAATTTTACATACAATATGTAAGAAATGCATGTGAGATCATATTAAAATTTCATGGCCAGAATCAACATGCAACTATTTTTAGTTAACTTTTAACTCATAAAATGCATGTTAACTCGGTTTAAACGCCAAAAATCAAAATAAATAGCAAATTAATCCCTAAAATCACGAAATTTAACCACAAACATTTTGAGGTCAGTAGGTATACATGCACCAAAAAATTTCGTCAGAATCGTATTTTAACTCAAAATCTTTGATTTATTAGTTATCTTATAACTTTAATAAAAATGTCCAAAATGAACATGCATGCTACAAGCTAGCTCTGATACCAATTGAAAGTCCATAGACCTTAATTAGACTCCTCTAATTATTTACTAAATTACTTTTTAATTTAGTTTATAATGATCTATGTAACATGCATGCAAATATAAAGACATTTATATAAGAGAAGAAATTTCCTCACATTGGTATGGAAAATATAAGGGCACAACAAGAACTCCTTCTTGTTGATCTTGAGCTACAAATATGGTTGAACACAAATAATCTCCAAGGTAGAAGATCTCCTCTAAGTTGCACCAAGATTAACCCAAATAATCTACCCTTATTATTAACTAGATAATAAGATAGATATTATTCTACTAATATTATGACTATATTACTACACTAGTAATACTTAGTAAATATTAGTGTTTGAGAGTTTATAGTGAGGAGAAGAGTTTTAGAGAGAAGTATGACAATTGCACAAAATGAAGTAAGTAAAAAATGAACACAAATGCCCATTTTAAAGGCCATTTGGCCGGATGGTTTAGTCCACATTTGGACTATTTTTTTTTTTTCAATTTTGGTCACATGCATTAGAGTGGAGTGTTGTAGAAAGGATGATGATTATATTCAACTTGTTATGTCACCTTCAAAAGGTAACTAAGGAGTGTAAACATGAACAAAAATCATCACCCTTGTAACTACTTCAAAACCGGCCCTCTTGGCCTAGTTAGGTCCATTTTGATTTTTGATATTTGTCTCACAAATACTTATTGATCATATGGTTAATTATCTTGTATAATTAAGTGTTAATTTGATCACATAACAATTATATGACTCAATTAAATAAATAATATGTACTTAACATTTTAAGTAATATTTTACCATTATATCAATATATAATGGGTCCCACAATGCTTAGTTAATTTATTTTACAACTCCTTGTAAATATAATTAACTAATTACCTCTATCTCAAAACCTCAACTAATTTAGTAATTTAACGATTAATTACTAAGTTAAATCTTATTTAATCGTATTAAAATAAGATATAAATTTATTAGTCAATTATCGCATAATTGAAAAATAAGCTTAATCGAATTTGAGTTCTTAACTCAATTTCTAACAATTAACTCTCGTACATATCGAATATATGTAATGTACTAATTAACTGTATCGTATACAAATAATTAGTTACTATTTGGATTTCATCCTTTAGGTGTGACCGAAAGGGATCAGTTGATCACCGCCGTCAAACGACAATAACGTCAAACTCTAGTCAGCCAACCGTTATTGATTTACGTTAATCAACTGACTAATCATATATATAGTCAATAAATATCCCAATTATATTCCATAATAAGATTTATTATGTGGCGCACTTTTGTGGAGGACACCTACTCCAACAAATAGAAAAACATATTTTTCTCCTTTTATTACTCCCTCCTCTAACCGTGTAAATCAAGAGGAAAGAATAAAAAAAATCTCGTTTCCTTATTCCTCTCAACCTATATTAGGTAGTTATCATATCATTTAATATGTACATTATGTGATATGTATTCTAATTATTACTAGTAATGGACCGTCATATAAACCGAGTAATGCCGGACCAATACACTATAATAATATCGTGTAATACATATCTGCCAACTTAAATATAACAGTTTACATTTAGTTTAGACCAACATTATATACATTGATTAAATATAACATTTTATATTCAATTACCAGCTAACATTATTTACTCGTTATTAAATAATCGTATCATCATCACATTGACTAACCTTTTAGTCAAATACATCGACTAACCTTTTAGTCATTTAATAAGGCATCAATATGATTATTTTCTCAAATAATCACATCTCTCAAACACATTCTTTAGGTGTGACTTTTAGGGATCAGTTGATCACCGCCATCTGTATGACAATAACGTCAAACTTATCTAGCAAGCCAACCGTTATCGATAAACGTTAATCAACTGATTATAATACAAAGTATACCCTGTGAACCTTAGCTGTTATCACACTAACTGTGGAGGACACTAGCTCCAACAGGCTAACGTAGTTCCCGTAACCAAAAAGGATGGAGGAATCCGGGTTTGTGTTAATATCAGAGACCTAAATAAAGCAAATCCCAAAGATGACCTCCCTCTACCGCATATCAATATATTGGTAGATAACTTAGCAGATCACGCATTTTTAGCCTTTCTATTATTAACAGATGATATTGGTTTGTATGAACTTTGCCACATTTTTAGCAGTAAGACTAGTGTAGGATGCTGATTTAACCCACTTGGTGAAATAGTCGATAGCTACCAAAATGAAACATTGACTTCCTGTTCGAGCTGGGGTGATCTTTCGGATGATGTCAATTCCCCAAGCAGAAAATGGCCAAGGAGAGATCATGGTGTGAAGCAATGAGGGCGGAACATGCTGAAAATTCCCGAAGATCTGGCAATTGTAGCAGTTTCTGACGTATTTGATACAATCTGACTCCATTGTCGTCCAGTAATATCTTAGAGGTGTGATTTTATTTGCCATCATGGGCCCGCTCATGTGAGGACCGCATTCTCCATCTTGTACTTCTTCCATCACTTTTCGTGCATGTGAACGATCAAGGCAACGCAAGACGACACCAAGAGGTGTTCTTTTGTACAATTCTCCTTGCATGAGAAGGTAGTGAGAGGGTAGTAAACGTGTAACAACCCGAAAAGTACCCAATTTTTCTAGTAAAAATATTACTAACACTTTTCAGCAGACTTAAGTTTTTAAAATAGAAATTTTTGTTCCGAGTCGTATTTTGAAATTCCGCGTTCGTATTTGGAATTTCTGAGAGATTTCATGAAAAGACCGTTTTTAGTCATCTTTGACTTTTCTTGATAAGTCGTCTTTGGACTTTTTCTTGACTTTTTAACAAGTCGTCATTGACTTTTCTTGACTTTTAAGTCGTCATTTACTTTTCTTGACTTTTAAGTCATCATTGACTTTTCTTGACTTTTTAGTCAACTTTGACTTTCGTTGACGTTTCCCGACTCGCCTCGTAATTTTAAAGACCGAAATTATATTTGAAAAATAATAAATTTAATTTATTTTTATTAAGATTTATCGGAATTTATCGTAATTTAATATAATTATTTTGAATTTATTCTGAATTTAAAGAATAACTTTTACGGTTTTAACCGAACGTCATTTAACTATTCCCGGGTCAACTTAAGTCCCGAAACCCGACTTTGACATGAGTCACACGCGCCATGTCACTTTGTTTCCACTCATATTAGATCTTTTAATTAATATGATTAAACTAATAAAAATATCTAAGATATTTGTAACTTTATCGGTCTGTCAATTTAAACTCCGCAAATCGCTTAAAAACAGACCCGATTTCTCACCATTTCACACGTCTCCTTTGTCCTCTCTTTCACCTTGATATTTTCCTTTCTTTCCATTATAATAACATAATATCTTGATATTTAGTTCAATTAACTTAATCGCTAATTATATTTAATCGATTACCGTAATATAATTATTAAACGCGAGTCAATTCCGTAACAACAATTTCAAAACCCGACTCATTATTTTGTCTATAAACACACGGCTCACCCAACTCCACTACTCACTAACAACTTTTCATTTTTCAACAAATCAAATTAAGATCAAATTATCACTTTCTTTAATCGTTCTTGAGTGTTCTTGAGCGTTCTTCATCCGTTCTTCGTCGTTCTTGAGCAAAATCATCATAAAACCTTCATTTCTTAATTAAATCCGTCCTAACTTATATTTCTAGAACCTCCTCTTCGCTCTCCATCTTCAAGTACGGTTTTATTTCAAATCCGACCAAATCGTTTTCAACATTTAATTATGGAAAATCAAGTTTAAGTTCTAATAATGTTTTTCTTGTCATTTCTTATAGGGGAAGATGTTGAAGACGAGTTTGGTGACTCGTATATTTTAGTAGAAGACTAGAAGACGGGTTTCTTAGTTCTTAGTTCTTATATTTTGGTGCTACTTGATTTTGTGCTAGCTAAGGTAACGATTCCGAGTTACTCGACGAATATATGTTACATAGTCTTTGTTTCTTTGGTTTTGTTTAGTGTTCTTGACATATTTGATGATTATTCATAATCATGATTTTTGTATGCATGATGGATGAATTGGATGTTTAAAATGGATGTTGTTAATTAAAAGCATGTTGGAAATAATTTGGTGTTTGTTGTTGGGGAAAACCGTGTAGGGGGGCTGTTTTGGGGCTGGAAACCGGTCCAAACCAGGCCGGTCCAGGCCGGTTCAGACCCGGTCTGGGTTGGTCCATGGTGGGTCCGGGTTTTGGTCTTTGGGTTGTGTCGATGTTTGATTGTTATGTTGTAGTTTTGACGGGTTTTAAATATGTTAAAGCATGCGGGAAATATAAAGAAACGGTTTTGAAAGTGTCGACCCAAATCAGGCCCAACCAGGCCCGTGGGCCCAGTTCAGGCCCATGAAATGTCACGGCCCAGAATCAGCCCGTGGGTCCCACTTTGGGACTTGTGACGGTTTTTGAGTTTAATGTTAATTTATCGTGTTTTGTAATATTTAGCAAGTGGGAAATATTAATAAGTAAAATATTTAATTAAAAAGGTTTTTCATAAAATTATTATTTCTCACATGTTAGAAATTATAATACGAGATTATAGTTTAAAGTTATATCCTTTAAGTAAAGCGGGTTTTTGGGTATGATATCGTTATTTTTATCGCGTTTTGTAATAATTAGCAAGTGAGAAATATTAATAAGTAAAATATTTAATTAAAAAGGTTTTTCATAAAATTACTATTTCTCACATGTTAGAAATTATAATACGAGATGGTAGTTTAAATTGATATCCGTTAAGTTAAACGGGTTGTCGTATGATTTTAATAATTCACATGTTAGAAATAGAATGAAATAACATGAAATGAATGTGATATTCTTATGTTCAAGCCTCGAGGGCTAAGACTCTGTTTCTAGCCAGTTTGACCAAACGGGTTTGGTCAAACTAAGATCTAGTCAGCCCCGTTTTGACTGATGACCCGTCGCGGGACTCGGGTCGGGGATTTGTCTTCAGGTAAGGTTTGATTTAATGAATGAATGAACGAGCCTTAGTAGATATGAGTCGATATGATATTTGAATATGATTTTGATGCAATTAGTAACATGATAGGAAGTTTTTTCCCGTGACTGTTTAATTATATGGTTGGTGTCGTGTTGACTAAGTACCCATAGAGAATTATGAGTATATGGCGTCTTGACCATTCTAATTCTAAATGAGTATGTTGGACCATGACATTGATAGGCCCGTACTATCTTTAACGAGCATATGGAGTTTGTCGCTTAATAGCTTTTGTGTTCCCGGCTTGATGGATCTTCAAGTCGGGGCATGGCTGCCATGGTTTCCACTTTGGGAAATGGAGCCAGCTTTAGTACTAGCCAACCCCTTGATGGATCTTCTTAGGGGTACTCATGTGATTGTATCATGGGTCTTGGATGCGATGGATCTTCGCATTTCTCTAGGTCTGCGCAGTCTAGGTTTAGGGTTGAGTCGTATCTTGGACATGTTTCTGAGAGGAACCTCCGAGCTAAGATATGGGCTTTGGATCTGGGCCATGTTATTAGTGTAACCGCTGAGCCTAGATGTGTGCTTGGTATTTGGGCCATGTTACTAGAGTGACCGCTGAGCCTAAATATTTAAGTATATCCTACCTCGTGGTATAGACTTGAGTTACAGAAGTCTTCTATTGACGGTACTAAGAACTTATGCCTGTTTGTAGAAGTATTAGTCTTTCATGTTTGTATGATTCTATGAAGTTCAGTTTTAGATAGAGGTGAGATTGCAAGCCGGACTAAGATTGATAGAGTTTGGATTACTGGTTGTTAACTGATTCACATGATTACGTGTTGATTAGGGTTTGAGGGTATCACGGCCATGTTTCTGAGAGGAACCTCTGAGCTAGCATACCAGCTTCCCTACCTCGAGTTATAGATTATTATCGGTTTCACATGATAGCTTTCACATGCTAGGTTATTTGTTAGTTATATGTTTCATAACATGAAAAGCATATCATATATGTTAAAGTTTTGTATTGTCCATATACATTGCTTTATGTTATCATGTTTTATTAAACTTGACATTTCGTGGCTGGGAGGAACTCGGAGTTACTCCCCACTGACTGTGGCTTCCGTGTTTATATTTAATGCGGTCGAACAGGTGGTGATGCATACTTTGGGTACATTGACGAGCTAGCGAGCGAAGTATTTACCTTGGACCTATATTCGGTTCTTAGATTGTATATTATTATACACTGTTTTATTTCCGTATTTATACGGGAGATATGTCTCCCGTCTTGTATAATTCATATGTATAATATTAATTTTCTTTTGTAATGAACCTTTTTATTTATGACACCCTTCGTTATGTATTTAAATTATATTTTTTTTTCTTTCCGCAAATTTGAGGGTGTCACAAAACGTATGGCGCGTTGTCCCCTCTTATCTATCTCTGGTGGGTATGTACCGTTGAGTTTGAAGTTTACATTGGCTTCGAACCACGGTTCCTCAGGATTCTCTATTTCGTCCATAAGTTGGTACACATAGACCGGTTCTGAACATTGTTCGGATGACAGAGGCATGTTGATCATGTTGTCTGGCATGTTGATCAAGGCTGCAAGTTTCGTAAGAGTGTCTGCAAATTGATTCTCTTCACAAGGTAGATGTAGATTGGTGACTTGACCAAAGAACTGGGAAACTTGATCTATTCTAGCCTGATAGAGTGCTTGACTTTCACTTCGAATCTTCCATGATTCCGTGACCTGGTTGATTATTAAGAAGGAGTCTCCATGAAATCGAAGATTCTTAATGCCTAGACTGACAGCCGCTTGTAAATCGATGAGGCAAGCTTCATATTCTGCCGCATTATTTGTTACCTCGAAGTCGAGTTTGACAGATAGTGGTGTATGCTCCCCTTCAGGAGAAATGAGCAACACTTCTCCTCCGAATCCTCTTAAATTTGATGCACCATCAAATTAAAGGACCCATGAGTCTATACAGGTTTGTAATATATCCTCGTCTGGAAATGACATCATATCTATTGTTTAGGTGTCATTGATAGGATTGTCTTCGCAAAACTCAGCGACGGCACGTTCTTTTATGACTTTCAGAGGTACATATTTGAGATCGAAGTTTGAGAGCATTAAAGTCCATCTTGATACACGTCTATTGAGGATGGGTTTCGCGAAGAGGTATTTGATGGGGTCCATTTCGGAGTGCACCTTGACAGAGTAGCTAAGCATGTTATGACGTAGCTTCTTTGTTGCCCACACAAGAGCGAGGCATGTCTTTTCGAGAGGTGTGTATTTTCACTCATATTCTAAGAACTTCTTACTTAGGTATTAGTAGACGACACATTCTTCTTTCCCGACGGTTTGTGCGAGCATAGCCCCCATGGCCGTTTCTGTGACTGTGAGATATAAACCAAGAGGTTGATCTCGTTATGGAGGCATTAACAATGGTGGTTTTGCTTATATCTCCTTGATTCTGTCGATTGCCTTTTGGCAATCATCATCCTACATGGTATGATCTGTGTTCTTTAGCTTTTTGAAAATAGGTTCACTGATCATAGTGAGTTTCGATATGAATCGATTCACATATTGTAATTTGCCCAAGAAACCTCTAACTTCCTTCTCTGTTTGAGGTTGTGGCATTTTGATTAGGGCCTTGATCTTGGATTGATCAATTTCTATTCCCCTCTGACTAACGACATGTCCTAGGAGTTTTCCTGAAGTTACTCCGAATACACATTCCTGAGGGTCGAGTCTCATGTCGTATTTGCGCAATCTGTGAAAGAACTTACGAAGATTATCGATATGCCCTTTCCTGTCTTTGGATTTTACTATCATATCATTTACGTATACCTCCACTTCTCTATGCATCATGTCATGCATTAACGTAGTTGCGGTACGTTGGTATGTAGCTCCAGCATTAATTAGTCCAAATGGCATTATCGTGTAGCAGTATGTGCCCCATGGAGTGACGAAAGTCGTATTATGCATCTCTTCTTCGGCCATTTTGATATGGGTATACCCGTCATACCCATCCATGAAGGATAACAATGCGTGATCTGCTAAGTTATCTACCGATATATCGATATGCGGTAGAGGGAAGGCATCTTTGGAACTTGCTTTGTTTAGGTCTCTAAAATCAACACAAACCCGGATTCCTCCATGCGTTTTGGTTACGGGAACTACATTAGACACCTAGCCAGAATACTCGGAAACTTTGATGAATCCAGTCGTGAATTGTTTGTCGAATTCTTCTTTGATATTAAGAGCCCATTCAGTCCTCATTCGACGGAGCTTCTTCTTTCAGGTTTGAAACCTGGCTTGATCGGAATTCAGTGCTCTGCGATATCCTTGTCGATCACTGGTATGTCTTTGTAAGACCAAGCGAAAATGTCTTTGAACTCGTGTAGAAGGTCTACAAAACTAGCCCACTCGGTCGGATTAAGGATTGTCCCTAACCTAAGTTCTCGGGGTTCTAGTTCGGTCCCTACGTTGATGGGTTCACTAGTTTCTAAGACTGGTGCCCATATCCTCTCTTGTAGTATTTATTTGATTATATGGGGAGGTAACTCAATCGACTATGGGTCTGGATTATCCTCATTGTCATCATAAACAGAATTGCATTCAGAAAAACAAAAGGAGTAAGCAGAATCAGATTTATTCATATTAAATTTTGAAAACAGTTGAAACAAAGAGGCCATTTGTTCAGTAGTCAGAGGCGGTAAAGGAATAGCTGCTGGGACATTTCCCAAACTGCTGTTACCGTTAGATGCTAAGCTAGGAGAAATAAAGCGATGGGGGATGACAGCAGGAGGAGATTCTTTTAAGAACTTTGCTATACTCTGACTTGGATTCCGACTCCGACACCGACTCTGACTCAAATTAGTTGTCGTCTTGTTCTCTTTTGAATATCTCTCTTTGTCCAGTAGTGACCTTGAAGAGTTTCCCTTGGTTATTGGTCCATTTTATCGACTCTCTCCATCCTTTTGGTTGGCTTGAGCCAGCGTCGTTGATCATTGTTGTAGGATTGAAATGATCGTCCTGCAGTATCATGGTAATGATCTCATCCTATGCGGCTCTGATGAATTGATCTTCTCCAAACGGAAGGCTAACTGCTTGTTCGTCTAAACAAGGTGTCTGACGAATTATGACGGTGTCTGGCAAGTTTTGACGGTAGGAACCGTTTCTGTGTGAATAAAGTAGCAATCGTGGAAGACATCGATTCCAGCTAATTGTATTCCTCTATAGTACCAAGGCTCGGGAAACTCGTGAAAGTATTCTTGGCTTCCTTCCGTAACGAAATATCCGTTTAGAGAAGGGAGATAAGGCTACATCTAGATTCCCTTAATCCTATGATTTTGCACTTGAGTAAGCATTTCTAAGGTTTCCTCTTTGGTGGGTTTGTACCCTAATACCAATGGTATCTTTCCAGTGTATGGTGCAAAGGTACTATTCCTGGTTGGGTTTAATGGCATCCCTGTGAAGTAACCCAGGGATTTAAGTATGTGGTTGACCACTAGGTTAGAGTATGGGTCGAAATATAGAGGTGCCAACTCACTCTCTACAAGATTGACACTCTGAAATCCTCCAAGATCATATATTGGATTCGTAGCTACTTGATTGCTGGACATTTTCTCAATCGCAGCCTTGATAGGTGACGAAGTGATTGTCACTACCTTGCCATCTAGAGGAAATTTGATCTTCAGGTGTAGGGTGGATGTTATTGCTTTAGAAGCATGAATCCATGGCTTTCCCAGAAGTATGTAGAAGGATGCTTCAATGTCTACAATCTGGAAGTTAACCTTCCGCTCGACTAGCCCAGTGGCAATGGTGAGGTTGACTAGTTGATCGGACCTGTCGCAAGTCCTGGTCAAAGATAATTACCCAGACTAGGCTAATAACAAATTAATGTAATTAGGGAAGTAGGGGTCGATCCTCAGGGAGATGGTGTTTCCTATAGACTGTGAAATGTCTTGCAATTGGGTCTTATCTAACGAATATCTGGGTTTTGGGGTTTTGATTTCTAAACTAATAAAAAGCATAAATGAAAACAAAATAAAAGCAAATCAAAATGAAAACAATAAAGCAGGTGATGAATTAACAATGATAAAAAGGATCTAGGGAAGTAGGTTCACACATGTAGATTAACATATTGATGAAATTGGATTTAGAACATGCAAATAATTCATTGTGAGTTCGTAAGAATGATGTGTTCATTACAATCATAGATCAGATGGTCTAGCAGGCTTTTAGGCAATTTACTAGGTCTTAATCTATCATGTGATGCTTTGTCTATTCAATTCACATATTTCTACCTTGGAAAAGAATTCCATTTTAGTCAATGATTTAGATCAGGAATCGTTAACTATCGTTATAGTCCAAACATGCATAGACACGACGTTTTAAAAGCACAATTTCTTTTATTCAATTTTCATCTTTTAATCGGCCTACATGGCTACCCTACACCCTAGAAAAACGACTACTCACTCATGGTGATGTTTAAATATAAGATGATGTAAATAATGAAAACTAAGATAGACATGTTTATTTGATTTTGACAATATTTTAAGACTCTTTATATGGCGATAATAACGACGCTATATTGACAATCTAATGAAGTGAAACGATTAAAACGATGTTAAAATTGAATCTACAATAACATGTAAAGGAAATACCAATCAAATAAGAAACATGAAAACTTAAAACAAAAGATAAAATAGGAATACCTAGAGGATGATCAACAACGATAATGATGAATGACAAACAACCGTAATAGAAATTCCTTGCATAAAATAGTCGATCCACGAATTACAACGCTTAAACCACACAAAGTAGATTACAAAGATGAAATTCTTATTGATCTAGGCTAAGGATTTGATGTAGAAAAGACAGAAATAAACTAAGAAACTAAAGACAAAAAGAAGAAGAAAATGATCTAGACAAGAGAAGAGAGGCTAGGTTTCTCTCCTCCTAATCTACGGTTTCTAATCTAAAGAGAAGTATATGAAGAGAAGAGGTACATGTTGATATGTGGTGGCTGAGGCATCCTTTTATAGCAGTAGGGTTTCGTGGGAAAGGGGTCATGCATTCATCACATTGGACAAAAAGGAGGAAGTCGAAGGAAAAGCTCGGATCAGCGGAGATACCCGATCGGGTACACCACTTACCCGATCGGGGTAAGTTGTGATCTTGGTCAATTGACTTTCGTTTCATCTCCCCTTGCATATGACTTGACTTTCATTATCCCCCTTGACCTCTTGAGTCGGGTTTGTTGATAGGGTTTGATGTAAAATGATGATTTCCTCGCCTAACTAATCAGTGAACCTTCTTGAAATGCCTTTGTCTTGGACAAGCTTGCTTCTTCAAATCGTCGGGTTCTAGGCAAATGCTCGGGAATATTGAAAAAGGGCGTAGAAACGTCACTTTCCCTACAAAACAGGTTAGAACATAGGAATTCGCCTAGAAGACGATATTAGCTCATAAAGTGGCTTAACAAAGCACAAATGACATACAAAACCGAGCTAAATTGGGGATTAAAATCATACAAATATTCACTTATCACTAGTCCCACTACCTTCCGTCGTTTCCCGTAGTATGCTCGAACACCTTGATTGGTAGGTGTCCAATCTAATTCTTTCATGCCCAATTTGCGTGCCGTCTTCAGTGGTATAACTTTGACCGCGGAGCCATCATCTACCAAAGTCATGGGTATATTCTTCTTTAGGTACGTGATTGTGATGTACAAAGCGAAGTTGTGACTAGCCCCGAAAAGTTGTAAGTCTTCATCTGAGAAATTAACTGGGTTGTTGAGCTTGACTGAATTTTGTAAGACCAAGTTGACTACATCGTTGGGTGTAGAATCGTGTGCTGCATTTAGCTTTCCCAATACTTGGAGTAGAGCTTGGCGATGTGGAAATGAATTTGCAACTAATTTCCAGACTGAAAGATCAGCCTTTGTCTTTGTAGTTGCTTTAGTAGATGGTCAGTAGATGTGCCCTCGTCATCATTTGGGGTGATGATAGTGGTATAATTGGACCATTAGTAGTAGGACCGTTCTGAGTGACATTCTGATCAGGGCGTCGTGATCAAGTGAGATAGCTTACATCTTGATTTTCCCTATTTTGAGGATGCTTTGTGAGGTATTCATCCTCATCCTCATCGGCCCATATTCCGTTGACGGTATTGAAGTTTTTTAAATTGATGATTTCAGCATCTAAAGTGATGACTCGTTCAACCAATTTGTCACATGTTGTGATCACTTATTGCATTGTGGATTTTTGGGATAGGACTAGAGCTCGTGGTGCGCTTTCTTGGGGTGTGATGCCCCAAATTCGTAGGGATGTCACGATAGTCTCGAGCTCTAAAACCTGTCTACTCACACTTCTAACCCATCCGATGAAGTCATCGATGGTAGGTGAAATGGTTTAATACCTTTCCTCATTTTCGAGCATGTTAATTTCATCTTCAAATGGGGAGATAAGGTGTGAGCAATCCAAGGTGGATTCTTCATCCATGATCACTAGAATTCCAATAGGATTCTTAGTGTTGTGAGGTTTGCCTCCTGAGGGTATGGGTAGACGGCCATCCTCAATAATATCTTGAAGGACATGTTTCAACTTGAAACATTTCTCTGTGTCATGTCCTTTGCCTGTATGATACTCACAGTAAGCATTCTCATCCCAGAACTTACTCTTCTTTTCTGGATCAGATGTTGGTCCTATAGGCTGGAGCTTGCCTTGTTGAGTCAATCTTTTTAAGCCACTAGAGTATGTATGTGTCACCAATGTTCGTGAAGTTCCTTTGAGGGTTGTTCTTTCTGGGTGCTTCAACGAGGTTGGCCTCATCGGTTTAGTGCAGCCATAAGAACGAATCCATTGAGGCTTGATACCCGCGACCTACCGTTTTAGATAAGAGTCCCTTCCGGATGTCGTATTCGATTCTGGTCCCTAGCACAGTTAAGTCTTTGAAAGACCTTATATTCTGGTATCTAAGGTGGTTTGAATAGATGGGTCTTAAATTTTCCACGAACTGTTCCACAAGAGTGGCCTCATCTTGACGTTCGACTAATTGGGTACTAGTCTTCCTCCCCCTAATTAGGAAGTCGGTGAAACCTTCCTTCTCATTTTGAGTTAGGACCTCTAGAGTACGCATGTTAACTTGAACTTCAGCATTGTCTGCGTATTGTTTGGTGAAATCAACTGCAGCATTATCCCAAGTTGAAATCTTCTTGTGATTTAGAGAATAGAACCCTTGCTTGGGAATGGTGTCGAGAGATGAAAGAAAGATCCTTAGGAACATCTCTGGTTTGATGCCTTTGATAGACATATAATCCTTGAAAGCACGGATGTGGTTCCAAAGGTTTTCATGCCCTTTGAATTTAGGAATGTCAGTCATGTTGAAATTGGTTGTTGGCTGGGCATTTACCGCTAAATATTTGCGACGGTTTTCCCTATAGATTTCTTCTCCCTTAAGATACATTATTTGTTCCTCCAAATATTGGAGTCGCTCTTCCGCTTCAGTAAGAACTAGTGGGGTATCGACTTCTGGTTGTCCCACGATGAGAGGGACGTTATCGTGCACACGAGGGTCATGAATTTATGCGGGAGGTAGCCTAGTTTCTACAGCAACGATTCAACCCTCAATGGCATTGAGGCGAGCATTGGCTTGGTCTTGATCGTTTAGAGACGAAGGAGCGAAACTAGGATTTGTTCATTACAATTTGGCTCGGGTTGATGAAAGCTTGCTTGAGTGTTTCCAGGCATCTTTGAAACTGGGCAAGAGATCGATGGCGAATTAAAACGCGATCGACCAATCTATCACACTTACTCAAAAAGACTCGATTTGCGAAGTGGGAGTGTGCCACTGTGTCTAAGTGATTTTGAAAATGACTGGTTTGTAATGTTGGTCCCAGACAACCGTAGTGTGGTTGTAAGAATGTTGACTCAAAGTGGAAAAATGATTTTGACTAGACACTCGAACAGAGTTTTGACTCATTTTGCGCTACTTTAGGCCACCTTTGAAAATGGTTTACAGTTTTAAAAAGATTTTGGTTTTGACATTTTTGTCATGGTTTATTTATAAAGATGGTGATCACGTAAGAGTTATACACATTAAAACAGGCAGAATAACGGCATGATGAGTGCATTTAAAATGGTTTTGGCTTAAAGGGTGGGTTGCCATACCAAGCAATCAATCGCAAGGTCTGTGGAGAGGCCGCGCCAAACATGAATAAGATCGGTTCCTAGTCCATTCGCCCGAGTAGTGAAAGCCCTTGGTGTTAACATGAATATACACCGCGATACGGTGTTCGTCAATCGCCATCCATCCTTAGGCCCAGATAAGAATTTGGACCATCCAGACAGGACAATTGGTCGAAACGGTTGGGTTAGGCCTAGGAAGGCCGAATAAAACGATTTAGGAAGGTCGAATAATGAGAACCGACAACTGTCTCATACATACTATTCCCTATCCTCGTTCAAGTTTCACCCTGGGTACACGTAAGTGTAATATCCCCAGCGGAGTCGCCAAACTGTGGTGCACGAGATACCACGGATGGAGAACGAGGGACAAGCGTGAAAACATGCATTTGTGGAGTTGCCGCCAACTTTTCTGCGAAGTTGAAACCCTTCGAATACTTTATGTCATGTCATGACACAAAGGAATGACATGAACACTAAGAACTCCTTAATCTTAGCATTCTATGTCTAGAATGACTCTCGTGGATGTCAATGAACACGGATTTTCACAGAGATCTGGAGTAAGGGGTGAGGGTACGTATTAGGAAGTTCTATTGATCGAACTCCTAATCCCGCCCGCCTCGATAGCGGCCCCTACTAATGATTAGGGAAAGTCTTTTGTTATCGATGTGTTGTCCGTTATATGCATCCAATGCAACATCCACGTTTTGATCCTAGCATGTGAACTAAGACTATGTCGGTTGACATGTAGTTTAGCATTTAATTATGTCGAATTGAGATTTTAGATTCAATTGCATGTGAAAGGCAATTAAATCATGCAAAGAATCTTACAATACAATGATTAAATAGAACTATAAAATAAATATTACAATTGATTACAAAGATCACGGGATCAATGTCGAAAATATGTTTGAAAGATTAATTGAAACAAAGAAAAGAATTAATAAAACCAAAACGAATGAGATTAGCAACGATAATACGAATAATAGTCAATTTATTACTTAATTAAACTACGTCAAAGCGAACCAGGAAGTTTTAACACACAAACCAGCCCGGAACAGGCGCAGCAGGTCATGCGTCCTCTGGAAGAGTCGCATCAAACCTTGCGTTTGTTCCTTAGTTGGGTTATGGCTGTGAAGCCAGAATCGCCAACAGTTAGTGTTCCTTGGTGATTTACGGTTTATTAATGAGCTACAAGTCGAATTTAAGTGATTTAAGTCATATTAATTAATCTAATTATATAAAAGACGAATCTAGAGATTTGATATGAACAAATCTAACCTCTAAAGACACAAATTGATAGATGACAAAAACTCACTAATATTGATTATTAGGTATCTTAGCCAAGAACTAAATAATATGTAATAAGAATAAAAGAAAGACTAAAGAAAATGTTTGAAAACGATTTTGACATAAATCTGACACGAATCTTACATTAATTAAATAAAGTAAAAAAGATGGGATTAAACACCCTCAGACTTACATGTTGACGAAACGAGATATGAACTAAAGATAATGATTTAGCGACAGCTCGACTGGAATGTAAAGTAAGTGCCCTCGTAAGAGGATTAAAATCGATTAGTTAAGATTGATTGTTGTGGAGTTGGTCAAATTGGTAGGTCAATGCAATAACGTGACATGTACCCAGAAGAATTTGAGCTTACGAGGTCGATTGATCAAGCAGGTAGTTGTCAAAATGCTTAGCGCAAGGTCTAGAATGCAAAGACAGATAAAGAAGGGGAGGAACACTCGCGTGCCTTAAAAGTGTGCACGAACCTCTCCTTATATAGGGAGAAATCCGAAGAGTTTTGGAATAACTCGAACATGGAAAAAATCTATAAAATACTCTGGAAACAAGAAAATAGAGCTGGGGAAGAGGCGCAGCTCCTCCTGCGTCATTTCGCGGGCAATTTCCTACTTTGAAAGAAAGATTTCCAGGTTTCTTTTTGTAATTGCGGTAGATTTCGAATTCTTTTCTAAATAAAATATGAATATATTTTACGAAGAAAGATAACTTTTGAAACATTAAAATATCCCGAATATTCTCGAGCATTCAGACACGGTTTTAAAAGACAGTTTATAGAAAATGAAGAGGTTTTTGACCCGGAATCTAAAATGACTCCAATGACTGTCAAAACGACCGTATCGGTACATAGATGACGACCAAGGGGTAGACACAAGTGTTTGAGCTGTCACTTGACGATAAAATTATGAACTATCATAAATCGCTTCGCATACCAAACATGCGGCCCAATCATCACTGGGTGGTTGGCGGAAGGTGTAGATTCGAGGTATCTACACAACACAACACAAACTCTAACCCCCTACAAGGAGACTACTCACTAAGCATGGTTAAGGCTAAAACAATGAGATCAATCACAATAACAATGAAATAACCCATTGTGAGATGATAAAGATAATGAATTGAATGAAAAGCTGATAAACTAACTAAGTGTTACAAATTCTAATGCTAAAGATGAGAACTTTGCGTCTAACGATCAACAACTAAGTAAAAACCTGACGGATTATCCAACAACATCCACAATAAACATAAATGAATGATAAGATTAGTCTAACTAGTGATTAAACCAACTAAACTAGCATAAATGAAATAAAATAACATTACTGTAAGTAAGAGGATGAAATCATACCAAAAACAACAAAGGAAAGAAAGATTAAGACTACTAATTAGGAAGTTTTTCTATCCAATCTACTATCTAATATGATCGTATAATGTAGTGTAATATCTTATAAAGTTATCCTAAAAGTTCTATTTTTACAAAACAAACAAAGGAGAGAAAACAAGATAGAGAGACAGAAATTGCGAGTATCGGGGTTCAAGGCCGGTGGGCCGGCTGTTGGCCACCACTACTACCACTAATTGGGGGGCCCTTTATGGTGAAGGTGGAAGTCTGGTGGAGTAGGTCTAGTCTGGTGGGCAGGCATCCGCCCCAAAACCCGTTGAATGTTTGCTTGTACGCGTCATGGAGCAGAGAGGAATGTTGGTCCTAAGCCGGCCATCAAGCAACCGGTGGACTGGCTGAAAGCCACCGTTAGGGTTGCTGGCATGGCGAGGAAGAAAAGGGTGGTGGCCGGGCAGTAGGTCGCCGTGGTGCTGACCGACTCATACCCCGTAATGTGCCTTGTTATCATATCGTGCGTAGAGGAAGTACAAAGAGGTGGTACACTGCCTTCCACGAGGCTACTGCGAGCCACCCCATGATGTGTTGTAGCACCAAAGGAAAAAGCGATAGTATTTTTAGGAGGCCCGTCACCGGTAGCGTGGGTTCTTGATCGACCGGCTACAAGGTTAGGAGGTCTTCCTTCTTCCCGTCTTTGATCGTCCTTCGTTGGTTTTGGTTACCGACTTTAAAGACTGCTCCCTTGCCTTTATTACTTGATATTTAAGGACTACGGTCATATATTTGCGTTTCCTTCAACTCGTCTCCGCTCGTAAACCGTCATTCCCCCGTCCTTTAATTGCTTCATTTACCTACTATACAAGTCAAAGATTACAAGTTAGCACATATTGGAGAAATGACGCCGAAACTACTGTTACTAGCATGAAAATATTCTGTGATGAGGTAGACTAGGGGCTAAGAACAATGCAAATGATTCTCGCATCAAATCTTCCATAACCTAAACATTACTCGTCCTAAAGCAGGAGGGCAGCTAAGAGACGAACTTTATTTAATCTAATCCTAATATAATATATTCGATAGAACGAAACTAGTAGGCCTCGCTCCGCCCCTTCAACTCACAAGACGACATCCATGAGGTAGGATGCCTCCTTGCAAGGCAAGTGGGGTCCTTCTCAAAAACGCGACACATCCAAACAATAACCACACAAAATCTCAATAAGGATGCATCTAACAAAAGAATGATCACATGCCTCATCTATATGACGGGAATACCAAAGAGTGAAATCGTCTACAAAAATGAATATTCCTTAGTAGCTACCAGTTTCATAAAGCACGAAAAAGTATTCGCCTCGTAGCGGTGTTAGACTAATGAAATTTGGTACCCCGTATTCTAGTTGGTTGGTCAAGAGCGTTTAAATGGATAATGGAAGTGAGATCGTCCTCGTGTTGTCATTAAGAAATATATCTTATGGAATTCACGTTTCTTACCTAACTGAGAAACAAGGATTATCTTATCTCACTATGCAACCAATAATTAGATGATCCAAGAAAGGTTAAAGGAAAGAAAGGATTTGAGTCTTATTACTTGAAATTTTTTTTTCTTATCTATTTTCTTTATGTTGTTTTTAATGGTTTTCTTGATTTGTAATTATTGTCATGATAGTACACGGCTTCTGTCAAGTATATGCGGCCAGGACCAACAATAGGGCTATACCCACAGTAGTGGCATCAAATATGACCTTAGATGTGGGCCCACTAGAATCCCTAGATGTCCTAATATGCATTTTCTCATCGAAAACAAGAAAACATGATATTTTACTCAAAGTTTTTGGCTTGTATGTATTGTTTTCTTTTTGTGAATAAAAGTAGGAGAACATTGAACCAAGGTTGGTTTCATAACATGATGGTCACCTAAGAATTATGTCTACTAATGGAGTATTCACCTAAATTGGGGTTGTTATGGGGGAATGAGCGCAAACTCTTGAATCGGCTTTAGTAGACGGGTAAAACTCACTAGAAAAACACAACCTAGGTTGTCTAAAATTCCACAATTAAGATGTGAACACTTTATAACAAAAAGTAGCAAAAAAGGAGTATGTATATCTGTCAAGTTTGCCAAATAGACAATTTTCAAGATCATTTTTACTACATGCAACTATATGCCAAGATCCAATCTAGCATATATAAAACCTAAATGCAAATTCTCTAACCAACTTTATGACACATAAGCTAATGAATTCTCCTAACAACAAATATGTGGCACATCCGCCAACCAACAGAATTCCACAACATAATCAGCAACATATCCAACCCTCCTTAAGAGATAAATAAGAAAACAAATGATAAGGAAGAAGAGAATACGAAAGATCTCACCATATAGTCTTCTTTTTCCCATTTTCATGCTTTCTTATGATGTAGGGTGCACCAATGGATGTAGATTAGAGAAAACACACAACAATATACACAAACTAAACTATACACATGCTCAATAAAGAGTTGATGCGGTCCACTTACTTGAACCCACAAAGGAGAAATATCAATCTTGTTTCCACTTTGCATCAAAGTTGCTCATAGCGTGGAGCAACTCATTAAATTCTTGTGCAAAACACACAAAGAACCACAAACCCAAAGAATAGAATATCAGACACCAAACAATCAATTGATTAATTATTCATCACCATCTTCATGTGACCACCAAGTAATAGAGGTTGGTAAAATGTACCAAGGTTCACGCAATAACACTCCACGCCGTTTTCCATTGTTGGGTGGCTTATCACGATGAATTGGAGGAGTGATGAATGTGAAACCATTAATTATCTCATGACAATCAAAGTGTAAGGTCATGTGAGGCTCTTCACAAGTAGGTTGAGGAGGAAGCAAATCCTCCTTTTCATCTTTTTCATCATCATAAGGGCATCTTTCCAAATCGATTCCCTTAATAGCCTCTTAAATTGAAACAACTTTGCTTACCCAGTCACTAGAAGAATCATTAAGAGAAAGTGTAACACCCTCATTCACCAAGGAGCCTTCTACAATACCATCCTCGGTAAATATGGATGCTACAAAGGGATGATTAACATTATAGTCAAATGATCCACATTAATAGGTAATGATTGGATTACTAGAGTTTGACATTACTGTCGTATGACGGTGGTGATCAGTTGATCCCTTGAGGTCACATCGAAAGAACGATTCCCTAATCGTGACAGTTAATTAGTTGTATATAGATACAGATTAATTAATCCCTTGAACTAAACAAGTTTAATATTATAAGTGAGAACCATGTCTTATTGTAATATGATTAAATAAGATTCAATTTGATAATATAATTGTTATATTAGAAAGAATGCTTAATGTTTATGAAACATTTGAGATAAGCATAATTGGTTGATCATAATTACAATTAGTTGTAGATCATATCAACCACATATGAGATGACCCATTTTATATATATGTGATTAGAAATTATTACTTTAAAAGTTAAGTTTAATTTATTTGACATGAAATTATATTTAAATTAGTCAAATAATTAATTATAAGATAAGATAACATGTCACATGTCACATGTCACATATGTGACAATTGACAAAATCACAAAATAAAATGGACCCCCATGTTAACATAGGTGCACCGGTTTTTGCAAGGTGTAGGGTAGGGTTTAGGTTTTGATTAAATGTTCTAATCAAAGCTTAAACACTATGATTACTACCATAATGCCTATAGCCTCCTTAATACCTTGATTAGGCAAAAAGCAAAATGCACCCCACCCTTCCCCATGGTGGTGCCGGTTTGATGATGATTATAAGGGGATGTTTTTCCTCTTATTTGCTCCTCCAATCTTATTGAAAATATTACTATCTTTATCTCACTAGAAAATGCAAGATACTTAGAAACTTTAGAATTTTAATAGAACTTGTGTTTGTAGCCTGAACTCGAAATTTCGAAGGTATAAATTTCGAGTGTCATACTTGGTTTAAGGAGACTTGACAATTGTTATAGTATATCAATATTTAAGTAATTAAGGGTAAGTCTAGGTGCAACAAAAGAAGAGTTCCTATACTTGTAGCTTTTGGAAGTTTATCCTAAATCATCAAGCTCAAGAACAAGTTGTAAGAAGGTGCCTTACACTTGTGCCCATACACGTCTAAACCACAATGTAAGGAGCATTTCTCTTTCTCTATTTCGGTTTACATAGCTTGCATGCCCTAGATATTGGAAACTAATTAAAGAGTTAATTAGTATGTCATAAGAAGAGTCTTATGAGTAGGTATATAAAACTAACAATTGGTATCAGAGCATATGGATATTACATGCTAATCGGTTTTATAAGTTTTTACGAGTTAAAGTAACTAAATAAAACTATGATGTTTTGTGCATGAAATAACGCCTGATTCTAAAATGTTTTGTGGTCATTTTAATGATTTATGGAAGATTATTGCTTGGTTTAATCATTTTTGGTTAAATACACACATTTTAATGATTAAAATAAATTTGTTATCACTAAAAATAGCTAAACTTCGAACCTGGAAATGAAATTTTTGGCATGATAAAATTATCATATGTTGCATAAATATTTTAAATATCATATTTATAAGTTAAAAATTGATTATATAAATTTTCGTATGATTTTAGTACTTTATTGGATAAAATCAATTAAAGGCAACTATATTTTTCTCTAAAACAATTCGAAACGTTTTGGCCCAAATTTTGACATGATAATGTTCCTGGAAATGTTCTACAATATATAAAATTTTAATTTTCAATTTATGAATTATTTTTATTTAATTTGGAATTATTACATAAAGGTTATGTTAATAAGGGTCAAAACCGAGTAATAATGCAAAACCGAGTTGAATTGTTGTCAAGTAATTATTGGGGAATAGTTTTTGAGTTCTAAAATTGTTAAGATAATTTACTTGGACTTCAATTTGATTTAATTATTATTATGCGATTTTAATTGGTTATTATCACACATTTCCATAAAATCGGGTTTATATACGATATAAGTTTTATTAGGGCGATTTGGCACATTAATATTGCATGAGTTTACATATAATTATGCTTCATTTGAAAGAATGAATGTCATTTTTGGATTTATGTAATTTTGAATTATGTAAATTGTCTTAGTATGACCTTAGTTTTAATCGATATTACCCGTAATGTAAGGGAATATTGATTCGGTTGTAATATTTTGTGATCTCGTATCACTTTTATTGTTATATTTTTAGATATGTATAATAGGAAAGTCTTGTAATTTTATTATACATTTTGTTATTATTTCTAATCCCGGAGTTTCCCAAAGACGGAGCCATTCGAAAAGGTGTTCTGAAAACGACAGTGTCCTTGGGAGGCGTGAACATGAAGTTCAAGGGACCAAAGGAGTTGGTTTCCGAATTTGTAAATAGATTATTTTATTTTCTATTTCTAGGAAGAGCATACTAGGAATTTATTTTAATGCTTGCATTTTTTTATATGTCACATGCATGCCAAATCGCCATATAAATCGCACATGCATTTTATCGAGTTAATCGACCGCGTCAATTATAAGTATCAATAGATCACCAATTTTTTTCACTTAAGGGAGATAGATAATAAATTGACTTAACCTCTATTTTATTAATTGAGATTTAGCCTTAACAAATAGTAGAACCCATGAATCCCAATTTCGTAAGGAAGTAGGTTCGGCTCACCGAGGTGCTAAACTTATTACGTTGGGTAAGTGGGGCAATAAATCGTTATTGAATCGAAATTTGGTTGAACTCAACGGATAGATTAGGGTCCGTGGCCCATTTGTTCCGGGCTAAAGATGACAATAAAGTATTTCATCGACCAAGAATTCTAATGGTAGAATCGGTTAAAGAGTTAACCCACCAAGTAATATTAATAAAGGTCGTGGAGTCCGTGGGTCACATAAACCCGAGTTAATATAGGATTTGGGTCTTGGAATCATTTATCTAATTAGGTAGAGGTCAGTATATAAATGCTAAACTTGTTTAAAATGTTTACAAGTATTTTAAAATGATAAATGTTGATGTTTCTTTCATTTTCTAATTTGTAGACAAACTTATTTAATTCGCAATGTCGGAGGACAATAACGAGGTTCGACCTCTCGCACCACCTCTCACCACCGTATCATGGCTAAGATTCTTTATGGATCATTACAAACTTGAAAAGAATGGTTCTATCTTCTCGGATTGAAATGCGCAACTATGCTTTACCGCCGAAGGTGACGGTAAACTTAGTTACCTAACCGAGGCATCCCATAGCGCTCCTAATGCGCGGTCATCCAACGCCACTAGGGAGGCCTATGAGACCTACCACAAAGAGTATGCGGTGATCAAGAATGTCTTGATCCTCTCCATGGATGGCGAGTTTCAACGTAATGTCATGAAAATGAAAACCACTTATGAAATCTATTCTAAGCTCGTGGCCATGTTTTCACGAGCACCAGGAATTGTGCAATACGAAGCCGCCTCCCAACTCTTCGAACTCAATATGAAGGAGGGCCAAAATGTTAGCCCTCATGTGCTCAAAATGATTGAGCACGTTGAGGTTCTCAAAGATCAAGGAATAACAATTCCCGAGCCACTTATCATTGATTGCATACTTAAAATCCTAAGTCGGATCAAAGGGTTTGTCAACTTTAGGATAAACTTCAACATGAAAAATGCCAGCGTCTCGATTCATGAATTGCACAAGATGCTTGTGCAAGCCGAACGTGACATGGGCTTTCAATCTAGCTCAAGTAAGGATGTTTTGAACATCAATGTCAAGAGCAAGGCGAAGTTCAAGAAAAGTGGAAGCAAAGGAAGCAAGCCCACTCACTCCTACCAAGGCAAAGGAAAAGCTATTATGAATAGCTCTTCCAAAGGCAAGAAGGGAGCCGCATCCGAAGACAAGTGCCATTATTGTAATGGCACGGGCCATTGGAAGTGTAATTGCTCCAAGTACTTGAGAGACATCAAAGCTGGACGGGTTCTTCCAGTTGGTAATAGTCCTTCCCAAAGTTTATGTTATTGATATTCATCTCAACTTTGGTATTTTGATACAAGTTGTGATTCTCACCACCCTTTTTTATTACATTTAGGGCATGAGAAGACGACCTATGATGGGCTTGGTGATATTTTGTTATTTGTCTTCTATTTAATTATTGCATTTTAATTGTTGGTTTGTTGAACTATTTCATTTCCATGTTTTGACATGGAAAGTATTTTGAATTCCTACTTTTGAACAATGGTTGTATTAAAAAGGTGACTTGGTTTTCAATCCAAGTCACTTTACTTATGGAATTTATTTCGATGTTCTTAAACCTTTTTATCATGCAATGTTAGTATCATACAACATAAAGTATAATGACTAATTGGTCCTATTAAACATATAATGATTGGATCATTATGAGTAAACCAAAGTTAAGAATGGGATTCTCACTTTGGATTGTGACTAAACGTCAGAACTTATTTGATATAAGAAAGATCAATTACACAAGTCAAAATGAGTTAACGAACTCACACTTGGAGATTTACAATTCCTATAAAGCCCAAAGATAAGATCATTAAAACGCCAATGTGATTCCATACGAGTTATGGAAGGGTTAAGAACACTACATTTGTGCAAGACATGGATAAAAGTCCAAGTATTTAGCTTAAATAGAGTAAGTCTATAGAGAAGCTAGAATACTAAAGTCTAAACAAATAAGTCTACTATAGATCGCTCAAAGTTAATACGAGCATCCTAACCCATTTATACCTGGAGAACAAACCTGTTTGTGACTGAGGGATAGAGCTCATGAAGCTATCCTTACAAGAATTTTCCTCCTTTAAACATAGAGAAACAAAACTTTTTGTGGCTCATGGTGCTATCCTTGGTGAAAAATAGACGCATTTTCAAAAGGATTGAGTGGGAGAAAATATATCACAAACAAAAGAGACAAGAGAAAATGTTCTTAAGTCATCCAAGGTTAGAAGCTTATAGTAAAAATATCTAATTTTTGAAAGTAATAAGACTATGATCTATAGATTGGCGGTTACTATTTCCAATTCAAATTTGTTACAAGAAAGCCATACGATACAAGATGGATTCAATACGATTACTTGGGGAAGTTTGGACCTACCCAGGGTGAATAAAACTTTATTGTAAAGTATTATATATAAGTTAAAATATAACCATCTTTGAGATCCAAGATTATTGCATCTACACCTCGTTGAAAGTAAATCTATGACAAAGTGACAAAGAGTTGTTTAAAGTTACCTTTCTAAATGGCCATTTAGAAGTGGACAAGTTGTCGTACAAAAACTTAGGAGATTAATGTATGATCCTAAGAGTGCACTTGAGAGGTTGTAATATTCATTGCATAACAAGAGAGAATGGTTTTCTCGAATTGTCGAAGAGTTATGTTTATGCATGAAATTAAGTGGGAGCCAGATCTATCATGAATGGACATGAAGGTTAGTGGGAGTTATAATCATCATGTGCGGACATGAAGATTAGTGGGAGCACATTGTCTTCCATGTCTTGTATGTAAGAGACAGTTTAATCATTTGAAATGATGTACTAACATTGCATTATGTGGAGGAGTGTTTAGAAAATCATTTCTTGATGAAAGACTTAGAAGAAGCGTATTGTATCTGAGGCAAAATATCTTCCATGTCTTATCGGTAGGAGAAATATCAATCATTAGGGAATGATTTACTGAGGAGAAATATCAATCATTAGGGAATGATTTACTGACATTGCCTTCAGTGGAGGAGTGTTTGGGAAATCATTTCTAGTGAAAGACTTGGAGTAGGTATCCAAAATCTATAGTGATAGATGAGAAAGAATACACATGATTGCTAATGTTTCCGCCATTAGGCCAATCGCATATGCCAGGATGTGCACATACCTTGATGAGTTGTATGCTTGGAGCATGACAAGTCAATAACAAAGCTAAGCATTTTTTTTTAAACCAAAATTTTATTAGAAACAATGAAAAATTTTCAAAAATAAACGTATAAAACTTTATACAAAAGATTTTAAAAATACATTTCCTAAAATAAATATACTCATATCTTTTACAAAAAGTAAAAATTTGAATTAATTAAAAATAAAAAGTTTTATAGGATTAACAAAAATAATATCATCAGCAAATATTATTATACTAAATTAAGTACAATGTTTAATAACGACTTACAAAAATAAAATTTATTTGAATAAGATTTTGATCAAATTTTGATTATACACATACAAAATAGATTTTCTCAAATGGAATTTATTTACGTTTATGGTTAATCGAATTACTTTATTGGTTTAAAATTAAGCTTAATCGCAGTAATGGAATTTCCATAATGAAAAATATAAGATTAAAAATATATAAATAAACAAACGAGGTATAAGATGAAAAATGAAATCCCAACAAAATACAAATGACATATCAGATGCAAAACGAAATCCAATAAAAAAAATCACCAAGTGAGTCCATAATCGGATTTTACGCGAAACCAAGTGAGTTGACCCAATATGAAATTTGGGCTTTCTATTATTCATCTTCTCAAAACACACCCATTTATCCCTTCACCTTCCCCCTTATTTTTCAGCAACATATTACAATCTTCTTCTTTTTCTTCAATACAAAACACCATTAAAACTCAATAACTTTATAAACTTAAGACGGATGCCATTTCGCCGTCTCTCAACGAAACTTGACAATTTTTATAATAATCTTCTCTTCTTATGCCCCTCTTTATTTTCATACAATAACATATCCATTTCCTCTAACTTTTTATAAAACCCAATTTTCTAGATCTAAACTTAAGACGGGCATAACTTCTTTGTTTCTTAACGTAATTCAATTCTGTTTAATGTTTTGGAATCCTCTCACCATCCTCTTTTTTTTCTAGCTAATAAAAGACTGAAACTTTTAACGTTGTTTTAAGACCTTCTTTCACCATATTTTGGTTTTGGGTTCTTGTCGCTTTATTTATCGGGAAAAGATGTATTTTGAAGATTTTGAGTCAAGGAATTCATGTGGGTTGATAGTTAGCTTGGGAATCAAAGATTTAAAGTGCTAATCGAGGTAACGGTGATGAGTTACTCGGTATCACGTCTTTATGTGTTTCTTATGTGTTTTAGGAAAGTATTTATGATAAAGATAAGTGCTTTGTTAGTTGGTATCATAAATTCATGTTCTTACATGTTAATATTGAAATTGGGTAAAGTTGTTGTGTTGTGCCTTATTGATGATGAAATGAATTTGTACCCATGTTTATGGTTGTTTCATGTAATTCAAGTTCTTGTATGAAGTTTATAAGTATTGATATGCTTTAGTAAGATAAACTAGAGACACCTGTACCGGCCCGGACGGGTCTGTACCGGACTGGGACAGAACCCAGTGGCTATGAAAGTTTGATAGATTGATCGGCGTCGAAAAACTAAGTGGTTTAGGCTTTTGAATTTCTCAATTTGGAGTTCGTATGAGGAAATGACGTCTGTTTTACTATTTTGAGCTTTTGAATGATTATAACATATGAAAATGAATTGTTTATATTATTATGCTTATTTTGTCGACCTAGCTACCATGTTAGCTTCATTCACATGTTTATGTACGTATATATTACTGTCACATGTCTAATTAGCGGTTTCAAAGTATGATTTGGCCTTGTTTCACATGTTTATCATTATATTGCATTTTCTATGTTTGTAATCATATGTCTTAGTCAAATGAGTCTTGTATACCTTGAGTAATCCGATCGCGTCTTGTTTGTTGGATGATTTGAACTCTCATTTTACGGCAACACCTTCATACTCGTTAGACCGGAATATCAGAGCGATGGGGTGTATCCTTGATGCTTGCATGCATTTGTTAGTGGAGATATGACGACGTTGTTAGGAGGTGAACGCAATGCGTTGATCAACCCGACCGTAAAATGTTGTATCCTTGCGAGGTGGTGTCATTGCATGTAGCGTACTTGCTTGAATTTGACTATATATCTCTTTACGCCTCTTTCGTGTGGTTTAGCCGAATTTGGGGTACTCGACGTCCTTTGTGTTGATCGAGTCTTGGATGTGGCACGTCATACCACATGTCGAATCTGGAAACGTCTTCTCCCGAGAGTCTGGCCATGTTTAGACTAGGACCGTATTATTATCATCGTCCTACCACAGGGTTGTCGCATACCCTAATCAAAGATAAATAACCCAAACTAGGCTAACAACAAATTAATGTAATTAGGGAAGTAAGGGGTCGATCTCGGGGAGACGGGAGATACTTGTGAATAGTTATGGTTAGAACTCTATCTTGTACGATTGGCAAATGTTTGTCACTAATTAATAAATGCTATAATAAAAATGATAACAATACAATAAAGAAAAGGATCTAGGGATCGGGGTTCACATGCTAATCAATTTAAAAGCAAAGTTGATTACGGGTTTAGAAAAATCATAGTTGTCCAAGTCTTTAAATGGTATATTCCTTTCGGATTCATACCGACTTTTTAACGGGTCCTAACGTCTTTTCAGCCTTGCTAGGTCATTAAACTATTCTTGCCAGTCCTTTAATTTTCATCTCGACTCTCGCCCTTGAGACGAAAATTGACAAGTATAAACAATTGATTAAGGCCTTAAATCAAAGTTTATCATGAGAATCAAACAAGAAATAGAGACAACTAAAACAATTCTACCCGGAATCAATTTATACTTATAAATTAATTAGACATGTTAACCCTTCCCCTAGAACAAAGATTACTTATGCATGATTAACAATGAAAGGGAAACTAAGATTATAAAACTAAGAATGGTAAACATGATAAAGGAAATACTAAAAGAAAATGAAACTATAATGTAAAAACAAGAATAAGGATTACCGGAAAGGATGAGCAAAGATTGAAATGGAATAGGAACTTGAATAGGAAAATGCAAACCCGGAAACTAGAATTCCAATTACAAGTAGAACAATTACAATTGAAGGAAACTTAGAACTAAACTAGACTAGAGAAAACTAGATCTAAAACTAAAACTAAAAAATGGAGAGGCTGCCCAAATGCGTCCGGATTCATGCCCATTAAACAATGTAAAATGTAAAATGGAGGCTAGGGTTTTCTAATTCTAATCTAGGATTGTTTAGAGAAGTGTTTGTACCTGTTAGTTGTGTGTGATGCATAGGCTATTAATAGGGTTGAGAGGCTTCCCAAATGCGTCCGAATTCATGCCCATTAAACAAGCCATTAAGCCTTGCGTTAAAGAGAGGGAGATGAAGAGAAGATGCGTAGAATTTGGTGACCCGATCGGATTGATGGTAAACTCGATCGGGTTTGCAGCCCCATATGCATTTTGACTTTCGTTTGATCTTCCCTTGGCATTTGACGTGATTTGTCTTGACCCCATTGACTTTAGATCCGAACGGGGACGTAACTTTCGTCGACGAATAGCAAAATCGTCGCAACTTGTGCATATGAGCTCGGAATGACTTGAAACTTGTTCCCTTTGACTCGGAACCTCTAGATCTTTATAGCATGCCATCTTAACCTCACGTAATCGTCCTTCTTAGCTTCTCCTTGCTCATATTTCCTTCAAATGACGGGATTTGAAGTAGAAACGACTCAATTCCTACAAATGACATTAAAGCACGAGAAATACTGCAAAGGAGAGATTAGCTCATAAAACCACTTCTTAAAGTGGATAACCCATATCAAATCGAGCTAAAATGAGGGGTTAAAATCATACAAATTAACACTTATCAAATTCCCCCAAGCTAAACCGTTGCTTGTCCGCAAGCAAGCTTACAATAACAAACATGACAAGGTGAAGGGCGACGAGCAACAATCAATCCAACCAAATGCAAATCCCATCAAGTAGCTTATAGAGCACAATGAAACACATATCGAAACAACGTGGGCATAGGGAAAATGCAAAACATGGTTGAGATTTACATAATGGCGCAGCATAAGGAACATCAAATAGACTTTTCGGCTCTTGCATGATCTTTTGACAATGGACTCTCACGGTGCACTCAACACTCAAATTTTTATATAAATCAAGGACATATTATTTTATATTTGAGTGGCACTCTCCTATCTACGACTCATGAGAATGCGCCCGGAATCTAATATGGTAAACATTCCAAAACTACAAGTCAAAACAATCATGAAAAGCATAGAAAGAAGCCAAAAGTAAGAAGAAGGCTATGGGAGATGCGTAACAAAGTGGACAAATGAATTATGGTAATGTGGAGCTAAGGTAAAGCTAGCAACATACCAATTATGCAAGGATGCTTAATCAAAACTCGGAACCATTCCCAAGAAAATAAAACTAAGCTAAAAATAGCAAATTGGGTTATACTCATTGCAACACAAGAGTGAATTTCCCAACTTTTTGAATTTCGGATCATGGAAATAACACTCACAACTTCTTCTTCTTTTCATAAACCATTTTTTTTTGCTTTTCAATATATGCTTCTTTCTTTCTTTTCATTCTTTCATATTCAACATCATTTTTTTTTCATTTTTTTTTTTTTCAGTTATTTTTCTCATTCTTTTTTTTTCTTTGAACTCTCTTTTTTTTTTCTTTTTCTTTTTCTTCGGCACGGCAATCAGTAATTTCGTCCAATCAAGATCACTTTGACATAACTTGAACAATATCCCAAATGAGCACCCAAACACAAACGGTATAGCTACTAACTTAACAAGGTAGGCAATATTTTTACATGTAGCTAATGAAATGTGAAACAATGTGAAAAGGGGCTAAATTTAGGCAATGGA
This sequence comes from Heliosperma pusillum, assembly GCA_022085475.1. NCBI lineage: Eukaryota > Viridiplantae > Streptophyta > Magnoliopsida > Caryophyllales > Caryophyllaceae > Heliosperma > Heliosperma pusillum. The sequence continues at coordinate 4,757 of JAIUZE010014604.1, read as the reverse complement.
TTCAAAGTGAATGGCTTCAAATGCTTTTTAAATCATGAATGTAATGCTCACTAGAAATGGAATGAAAACCATACTTGTGCGTTTTTGATGTGACGCAAATCATAGGGAGAAACAACACACGCCTAATTGGGATCGGGTATAGATGTACCGATCACTGGAGGCTCTACCTTACCGTATATGTAGTTTGCCAAAGTCAAGATCAAGCCTAATAAGTCTAAAATCAATCCCTCACCCACTGTGTACAAGGCATCCCCATGTATGCAAAATCCCGTCAAAAGCGTGAAACATTGGCAAAAATGCTACAATAAGGGAAATGCATTAAGGAATGACATTATGCACAACACAATTGGGTGGACAAAACACACAACTTTTATTATTTTTTTTTAAATTTTTTGATCTTTTTGGATTTTTCAAATTTTTCAAATTCAATAAACAAAGACTAAATAAACAACGACACAAACTAAATCCCTCCCCCAAGCTAGAATAACACATTGTCCTCAATGTGCGAAACGGGTTTAAGAGCAGAAAACACAAAGAAGGACAACATAACCAACAAAGGAATGGGGGACGACTCAACAAAATGGTAAAGAAAGAAAAGAAAACATACAACCGTGCAGCAGCTCCCCCAAGCTAGCTTGAAAACAGAGGCAAAGTACAACCCAAGCACCAAAGTACCTGTGATGAACAAGCTACTACAATACTAGATAAAATTATTGTCTTATTGTCAAAGCTATTAGAACCAAAACCAAATGAATTATTTAAAAATTAACATTATTAAATTGTCCAACAAAAATAATTTATTTCATAACAAAAATATAATAAAACACGGGTTGCCTCTCGCGAAGCTTTATTTAAATATCTTGTTAGACTCTTTATTAATGAAAATCATTCTTCGTGCCTTAAAGAGCATGTCAATGCCCTTAGAAGTCGATCATATACCTGCGCATAAGCTATACAAAAACATATGTAAGCAATTGACAAGGTATAGGCATGAAATATTGAAGGTAAGAATTGATATATCTTATCATTATGCGCATGACAAACTTCATAGATGACCACTGAACTGCTCCACTCGTCAGTGAGAGATGGAGTGAAATGTTTAAGATCATGGAACAAACAATTAGTTCCCAAAATATCATTAGTGGACTCTAATTGGGGGTAGGGTGAATCAAAGGAGTGGGAATCAAAAATGGGTGGTTGATCCCACTTAATTTCAAGGCTAGGTTCACAAAACCCAGTATCATTTTCAAATAAATCTGGAATATCCTTAGCGAAGGGATTTTCAAAGAAATCTGATGACTCGATCGACCACTCTCCATTGGAGTCACAAATGGGCTTAACAACATCCTTGTCTAAAGTCTCGACTACCATATGGTTAATATCAATAATGGGGGTCTCAAAATTGTCAAATGGAACGACACTAGAGTGACTTTCAATAGAAAAGGTTGGACCATCATCATCGTCATCTATTAATTCATATGATTGGGGAGAATTAGACTCACATGGGGGACATGAAAAAGCATAGGAGAAATTAGACTCACATGGGGGGGGGGGGGGGCTGAAAAAGCATAAGGAAAATTGATTGACTAACTAATTTTAAACGCGGGTTCTTCCTTTTGCCCTTTGAGCATTTGAACTTGAGCCATGATTTCATTGAGTTGCTCTTTGATTCTCAACAGCCGGTGCGTTTATTCCCAAGATTGGGATGCCATAAAGTTCAAGAAAATCCAAAGTTCTTCTCCTCTCTTCTGATAAAGACTTCCACCACTCAATTGCATAGCCAGGCTACGACACTCAATGAGGATTCCATGAAGCACGACATGTCTCATATAGGTCTCATCAAGGGTATACCCAAGAGAGATAATATGGTTATAATAGCTATAAAATCGGTCAAGGTATTCATGGAAAGGCTCATTTTCGCATTGTGGAGGTTGGAAATAGATAGTCATTGAGAGAAAATAAAGCAATCTCTTTGAAAGAAAATATTCCTATTACCTGAAAAGAGTCACTATACTACAAGGAAAAGGTGAGAAAAATCTTAAGGAACAAGTGTTCCTCGAGACAAAAGAAAAGAAAAAAGAAGAAGAAAAAAACAAGGTAAAACTCTACTAATCACAAATAAAAAAACCGTGCTCCCCGGCAACGGCGCCAAAATTTGACAGGGTTGTCGCATACCCTAATCAAAGATAAATAACCAAAACTAGGCTAACAACAAATTAATGTAATTAGGGAAGTAAGGGGTCGATCTCGGGGAGACGGGAGATACTTGTGAATAGTTATGGTTAGAACTCTATATTGTACGATTGGCAAATGTTTGTCACTAATTAATTAATGCTATAATAAAAATGTACACAATACAATAAAGAAAAGGATCTAGGGATCGGGGTTCACATGCTAATAAATTTAAAAGCAAAGTTGATTACGGGTTTAGAAAAATTATAGTTGTCCAAGTCTTTAATTGGTATATTCCTTTCGGATTCATACCGACTTTTTAACGGGTCCTAACGTCTTTTCAGCCTTGCTAGGTCATTAAACTATTCTTGCCAGTCCTTTAATTTTCATCTCGACTCTCGCCCTTGAGACGGAAATTGACAAGTATAAACAATTGATTAAGGCCTTAAATCAAATTTATCATGAGAATCAAACAAGAAATAGAGACAACTAAAACAATTCTACCCGGAATCAATTTATACTTATAAATTAATTAGACATGTTAACCCTTCCCCTAGAACAAAGATTACTTATGCATGATTAACAATGAAAGGGAAACTAAGATTATAAAACTAAGAATGGTAAACATGATAAAGGAAATACTAAAAGAAAATGAAACTATAATGTAAAAACAAGAATAAGGATTACCGGAAAGGATGAGCAAAGATTGAAATGGAATAGGAACTTGAATAGGAAAATGCAAACCCGGAAACTAGAATTCAAATTACAAGTAGAACAATTACTATTGAAGGAAACTTAGAACTAAACTAGACTAGAGAAAACTAGATCTAAAACTAAAACTACAAAATGGAGAAAGAAAGAAAAAACTAAACTAAAGACGCTAAAAATGTAAAAAGGAGGCTAGGGTTTTCTAATTCTAATCTAGGGTTGTTTAGAGAAGTGTTTGTACCTGTTAGTTGTGTGTGATGCATAGGCTATTACTAGGGTTGAGAGGCTTCCCAAATGCGTCCGGATTCATGCCCATTAAACAAGCCATTAAGCCTTGCGTTAAAGAGAGGGAGATGAAGAGAAGATGCGTAGAATTTGGTGAACCCGATCGGGTTTGCAGCCCCATATGCATTTTGACTTTCGTTTAATCTTCCCTTGGCATTTAACGTGATTTGTCTTGACCCCATTGACTTTAGATCCGAACGGGGACGTAACTTTCGTCGACGAATTGCAAAACCATCGCTGTAACAACCCGAAAAGTACCCAATTTTTCTAGTAAAAATATTTACTAACACTTTTAAGCAGACTTAAGTTTTTAAAATAGGAATTTTTGTTTCGAGTCGTATTTTGAAATTCCGAGTTCGTATTTGGAATTTCTGAGAGATTTCATGAAAATCCCGTTTTTAGTCATCTTTGACTTTTCTTGACTTTTAAGTCGTCTTTGACTTTTTCTTGACTTTTTAAAAGTCGTCATTGACTTTTCTTGACTTTTAAGTCGTCATAAACTTTTCTTGACTTTTAAGTCATCTTTGACTTTTCTTGACTTTTAAGTCGACTTTGACTTTCGTTGACTTTTTCCGACTCGCCTTGTAATTTTGAAGACCGAAATTTTATTTTAAAAAGAATTAAATTTAATTATGTTTATTAAGATTTATTTGAATTTATGATAATTTAATATAATTATTTTGAATTTATTCGGAATTAAAGAATAACTGTTATGATTTAACCCCAAACGTCATTTAACTATTCCCGGGTCAACTTAAGTCCCGAAACCCGACTTGACATGAGTCATACGCCCCATGTCACTTTTTTTCCACTCATATTAGATCTTTTAATAAATATGATTAAACTAATAAAAATATCTAAGATATTTGTAACTTTATCGGTCTGTCAACTTAAACTCCGCAAATCGCGTAAAAACAGACCCGATTCCTCTCCATTTCACACGTCTCTTTTTCCCCTCTTAAGCCTTGATATTTTCTTTCTTTTCATTACTCACCAACAACTTTTCATTTTACAATCAATCAAAGTAAGATCTAATTAATCGTTCTTCATCGTTCTTCATTCGTTCTTCGTCGTTCTTCATTTGTTCTTCGTCGTTCTTGAGCAAAATCATCATAAAACCTTCATTTATTAATTAAATCCGTCCTAACTTATATTTCTAGAATCTCCTCTTCGCTCTCCATCTTCAAGTACGGTTTATTTTCAATTCCGTCAAAATCATTTTCAACACTTTAATTATGGAGGAAAATTAAGTTTAAGTTCTAATAATGTTTTTCCTTGTCATTTCTTATAAGGGGAAGATTTTGAAGACGGGTTTGGTGACTCGTATATTTTGGGAGAAGATTAGAAGACGGGTTTCTTATTTTTCTTTAGTTCTTATTTTGGGTGCTAATTGATTTTCTAGCTAAGGTAACGATTCCGAGTTACTCGACGAATATATGTTACATAGCTTTGGTTTCTTTTATTTTTGGTTCATCTTTTGTTTTTGGTTCATGTTATTATGATTTATGGACTTTTAGTAGTAACATGATAAGTTGGATGGTTTTTATGTTGTATGGAATTTTTTATGTTGTTAGTGTTCTTGGTGAATTTGG
>JAIUZE010014602.1:0-13283 GCA_022085475.1 Heliosperma pusillum | reverse complement strand
AGAGTGTCTTCCCCGAGTATTTGAATAACATGTTGGATTCGGATTTGTACCTCTTATGATCTTATCAATATATATTGAATTGCCTATCTATCCTTATCGTATCTCACATGTATATCTATATATGCATGATTTTACTTTTGTATTTCCTTCTATGTACGTTTAATGTGATATGGCTGGGAGAACCCGGAGTTACACCCCACTGACTGTGGCGTTCATGTTTTTCATGGATGAACAGGTTGCTTGCATGGTTGGCTTTTTGCTTTGCTATTTTGGGTTCGGGTGTGAGCTAGCGAGCGTTGTCCCTGGATGAAAACACCTCTAGACGTTGTTTAGCTAGTTGCTAATTACTTTGTCTTTTGTTAACACTTTGAGAGACTACGTCTCTTGTGGTATTTTCATTTAGTTTGTAATATGTTGACACTCCTCGTCTTTTTCTATCTTGCACGTATAAAGGTTTTTAAAATACCGTATTTTCCGCTATATAATTCACATGCTTGTATGTTTTATATTTCCGCATTCGCGAGGGTTGTCACAGTCATCTCCATAGTAATGTTTCACCTGATGCCCATTAACCTTGAACGGGTTACCCTCGGAGTCTTCTATCTCAACGGAACCAAACTGAGTAACGGCAGTTACTGTGTACGGACCGCTCCACCTGGATTTCAGCTTACCAGGAAATAAACGCAGTCGGGCATTGATTAGCAACACCTTCTGCCCGACTTGGAACTCACGAGGTATGATTCGCTTGTCGTGCCAACGTTTGGTCTTTTCTTTGTAAATACGCGAGCTATCATAGGCATTCAGACGGAACTACTCTAGTGCATCTAGCTGCAACAAACGTTTCTCACCACACAAGTTAGCATCATAATTAAGTTGGCGGACTGCCCACCAGGCTTTATGTTCTAGCTCAACAGGTAAATGACAGGGCTTCCCATACACTAATCGATACGGTGAGGCACCGATACGTGTCTTAAAAAGCGGTCCTGTAGGCCCATAATGTGTCGTCCAGTTTGGCACTCCAATCCTTCCGTGATTTAGACACTACCTTACTTAAAATCTCCTTTATTTCTCTATTAGAGACTTCAACCTGCCCACTAGTCTGAGGATGATACCCCAAACCCCTACGATGTTTAACACCATATTTAGACAGTAAGGTCGTTAGCTGCTGGTCCCTAAAATGAATACCCCTATCACTAATGACAACCCTAGGGACGCCAAAACGAGGGAAAATGGTCTTACGAAACAGCTTGATCACGGTCTTGGCATCACAGTTGGGAGTAGCAATCGCTTCTACCCATTTAGACACATAATCTACAGCTACCAGAATATACCTGTTACCAAGACTCGACGGGAATGGTCCTTGATAATCAATGCCCCAGACATCGAAAATCTCGACCTCTAAAATGCCGTTTTGGGGCATCTCATGTCTCTTCGATATGTTTCCTGTCTGCTGGCAAGCATCACAACTAGCAACAAAAACTTTAGTGTCAGCAGAAAGAGTCGGCCAATAGAAACCAGACTGTAATACCTTAGCCACGGTGCGCGATGGACCGTGGTGACCTCCACAAGGGGAAGAATGGCAGCCTTCTAGGATAGCTTTGATCTCCCACTGCGGAACACACCGTCGGAAAAGACCGTCTGCGCATGATTTAAACAAGTATGGATCATCCCAGAAATAGTCCCGCACATCATGTAGAAATTTCTTTCGCTGCTGATAGGACATATCAGATGGCAGCTTCTAGCTGACAATGTGATTGGCATAATCTGCAAACCAAGGTTCAACACCATCTTTAGATTTAATAGAATAGACAATGCATAAAGTATCATCAGCAAACGAATCATTAATGGGAAGAGAATCCTCACCCTCTTGTCGCGTCAAATGCGAAAGATGATCATCTACAACATTCTCAGCACCTTTCTTGTCCCTGATTTCCAGATCAAACTCCTGGAGAAGGAGTATCCACCTCAGTAACCTGGGTTTAGCTTCCTTCTTATTCAGAAGGTGTTTTAGCGCTGCATGATCTGTAAAAACAATAACTTTAGAACCCAACAGATATGATCTAAATTTATCAAGCGCATAAACTACAGCTAAAAGCTCCTTCTCAGTGGTGGCATATTTCACTTGAGCCTCATCCAGAGTTTGGCTCGCATAGTAAATAGCATTCAAAGCTTTGTCTTTCCGCTGGCCGAGCACCGCTCCTAGTGCGTAATCGCTTGCATCGCACATAATCTCAAACAGCAGCGTCCAATCAGGAGGCTGAATGATGGGTGCAGAGACCAAAGCCTGTTTCAAAGTGTTAAAAGCAAAAAGACAATCATCAGTAAAATCGAATGGAGCATCTTTTAATAGCAATTGTGTAAGTGGTTTAGTAATTTTAGAGAAGTCCTTGATGAACCGGCGATAAAAACCGGCGTGACCAAGGAAACTCCTTACCCCCTTAACGTTAATAGGAGGGGGTAATTGCTGAATCACTTGCACCTTTGCTCTGTCTACCTCAATACCCCTATTCGAAACCAAGTGCCCAAGGACTACTCCCTCATTGACCATGAAATGGCACTTCTCCCAGTTTAGCACCAAATTAACCTCGATACAACGCTGCAAAACTTTGTCAAGGTTAGCTAAACATTTATCAAAATCATTCCCATTGACGCTGAAGTCATCCATAAAGACTTCCATGATAGACTCTATATACTCAGAAAATATCCCCATCATGCACCTTTGAAAGGTAGCAGGGGCATTACACAAACCAAAAGGCATTCTACGATAAGCAAAAACGCCCTTAGGACAAGTAAAAGTAGTCTTTTCCGGATCATCTGGATGAATAGGGATCTGAAAGAACCCTGAGTATCCGTCCAAATAACAAAAAACTCATGAGAAGCTAACCTTTCTATCATCTGATCAATGAAAAGAAGGGGGAAATGATCTTTCTTGGTGGTATCAATTCATTCTTTTCATTTTTAACAACTGTAGTACTTCTTTTCTTGGGGACGACCTAAACTGGGCTTACCCATTTGGAGTGACCAACTGAATAAATAATACCTGCGTCGAGTAGTTTCATCACCTCGGTCATCACAACCTCCTCCATCTTCGGGTTCAGCTTCCGCTGACCCTGTCTGCAAGGTTTGTGACCTTCTTCAAGCTCAATCTTGTGCATACAGACATCGGGGCTGATGCCCTTGATGTCATCGAGTGAATAACCCATCGCTTTCCTGTTCCTCTTAAGTACAGCCAACAAAGCGGTTAGCTGTTCCTCATTCAGTTTTGAACTGACAATAGCTGGAAATTGCTCAATATTATCAAGAAAAGCATATTTAAGGTGAGTTGGAAGAGGCTTACGCTCGGGAACTTTTACCTCGACGGAACACAAGGCGTGACCCAAGTGTCCCAGCTGTTCTTCTGCCGCGTCAGTCAATTCTTCCTCATCGACAGTAGCTTTAAGCAATTTCAGCACATCGTCATTGTTATCAAAATAATCTGCACACTCATCTAACAATGTCAAAGATTCCAACGGATCCTTTATCAAGGAATCCGGCCAGAACTCATAAGTGAACTCATCAATGATATCAACAGAAAAACAGGCATCCAATATCATTGGTCTAGATAAAGTGTCAGGTAAACTGAACGAAATTGTATCATCCCCTACGGCTAGAGTTAAACGCCCGTGTTTAACAGCGATAATGGCCCCAGCTGTACACAAAAACGGCCGACCCAAAATAATTTGGGTACGGGTATCCTCAGCAATGTCTAAGACTATGAAGTCAACAGGAATAAAAAACTTGCCCACCTTAACGGGCACGTCTTCTACGACACCTAAGGGTCTCCTAACAAATCTATCAGCCATCTGCAGGGTGATATTGGTCGTCTTAAGACAACCCATGTTAAGCTTACGACAGATAGAATAAGGCATGACACTAACACTAGCTCCAAGATCACATAATGCCTTATCTATCACGACATCTCCTATAACACAAGTAATAGAGAAACTACCCGGATCCTTTAATTTAGGGGGAGACTTATTCAGAATTAAACTAGTAGACTCTTCCATAAAAGCGACAGTAGCGAAATTCTCAAGTGCCTTCTTACGCGTTGCAATATCTTTCATAAATTTAGCGTAAGGTGGTACTTGAGTGATTAGCTCGGCAAAAGGCACAGTTACCTGAATGTTTTTAACCATGTCTACAAATTTGCTGAACTTTTTCTCCGTCTTTGAATCACGTAAACGACCTGGGTATGGGACTCTGTGTAATACCCGTAAAATCCGTAAATAAAATATAAAGGATTTTTAAAAAAAAATGATAATAATAAAGATATTTGTGAAGCTAAATGCAATAGGTGATAAAATGGAAAATTTGGTAACAATACGATTACCGCGATCTTGAGTCGCTAAATTTAATAATAAACGCTAAATTTAATAATAAACTTTATCGTCACACATTGAGAATAAATGATAGTAAAATACAATCCATAAATAAATTCACCCATGTCAAAACAAGAAATAACATATATAATTCTGGTGTCGATAATTGGTGAAATTGTATTGCATTTCGAAGTTGCATAAATCAACGTCTCGCGCATCTTTTTGCGTCGCGCGAAAACCCGACTCAAACACCAAGTCCTAGCTGCCATAATGAGGGAAATAGACCCCCTTCCCCATGCTTGTGCCGCCCTACCTACACATCCCCCTTCCCAACACTTTTCTTTTTGTCTTTCCCATAACCACCCTACACCCCTACTCCCCCTCTTCCCAACACCCTTCTTTTTATTCTTCCCATAACCACTCCTATTAACTCCTTACTCAAGCTCCCACCAGAATTATTAGCTCACTCAAACACTATCAACACAAAAAAAAAAAAGAGAAGAGAGATAGAGAGAAGAAGAAGAAGAAGAAGAAGAAGAAGAAGAAGAAGAAGAAGAAGAAGAAGAAGAAGAAGAAGAAGCTAGGAGGAGGATCTTGCCTATACACTAAGATCTTCACCTTGTAAGGACTAAAATACTAAACTCTTAGCATTTCATTCTCATTCAACACTTAATCTTGAGTAAAACAAACCCTTAAACGAACTATAAGAGTCTTCATACATGCATGCAAGAACCTATACACATAACAATCATCAAAGTGTTAAATCCGGAGGTTGATAATAAACAGAATACAAATCCGACTTAGACTTGTGTTATTGTTATGAAAAACATATGTGTCGTAGGTCTCTCTGTCTATAATAAGTGTACAAAATTTGTCATAATCCCATGAGTCGTTTGGAAATGAAAAATCATACAAAAAGAACATAATTCTGGACAATCGAATCTGCTAGTCCCAATGTTTGTGTCTTAAAAAGGAACTTAAAGAATTAATGAGGACAAACCCTTTTACCACAATGAATTTCAATGAATATAGAGTATATTAGGACCTGGAATCAACTCATTTGAATTTATAATCTGTGTAATATACTTAAAAACATTTTGTGACTCATATTCTGACCACTAGTTAAAGAATCGACCAATAGTACATCTTAAATCTATTTTTGGCTAACATTGTATGAACATAAAAGTTGGTAGACTAAATACTAGACCTATTGGAGTTTGTTTCGTCCACGAATATTGAGGTTTTGATTTTATATGATTTTTGCAACACAAAATGACAATCTGGAAATCTGATAAAATATTGTTCTATAGATTGATAGTTGAGAATCTACCATTTTCGAATAGACCACTAGTAAATAAAGTTATACTAAAGATAAATTTTTGATATTTGAATATGATAAACTTTAATGAGAGACATGCATGATGGCCTTTTGAAAACCGATATTTTGACTATTTAAACACCCGAACCAGCCCAAAACTTTCTGTGACTCGGAAACCGTCACGTGTTACTAAACAGAAATTTCTGAGGCCTTAGATTCATTTTTGGACTGTTAGTATTTGACACTTAAAGTTGTAGGACATCTTAAAAAATTTAACCTAACTGGTATTACCCCAAAAAGTTAAGTAATAAGGAAGTTATGATGTTTTGAAGTCACTGTTCAGAATTTGTAAAACCGTAAAGTATGTATGAGATAATGAACTTGTATAAACCAAGTGTATAAGCTATAAATTGTTAAACTAAAAGCACTAACTTGATAAAATACTCTTAAATATTCTGACCATGAACTTAGTTTGCTTTCTTAAGAATAAAACTCGGAACAAAACGTTCAAAATGGAAACATAACAAAAACCGAGTAAAATGCATAAAACCAATTGAACTAGTTAAGGACCGTCTGGAATAATTTAGTAACGAGTACTTTATGTATATTGTAGACTCGGGATTTGTAGAAGAAGAACTTTAAATCTAGACCAACTCATAAGGTAAGGGAAACGCTTGTCCATACACTTTTCTTGAACTATTGAGTATTGTTTCAAATGTTATATTGTGTATAATGTTTATAATGATTGTTATTATAAGTTTGGATTATTGTGATGAAATATTGAAAAATAATTGATGTTATTCCATCCTTTGAAGTGTTGAAATATAATAAAGGACTCATAACTTTTAAGAGTTTGAAAACCAAAACTGTTTGATCTTTTGTACAAATTATGGAGATGGTTAATCTCAAGAAGTGGATTTAATTGTTTAGAAAGGGTTTCGATTTTTGGTTTGAACGGTTTTGGTAGAGGGGTAGGTTGTTCCCAAATAATAAAAGGGGACCTCCTATACAGAGCTTCTGGTATGGGTTAGTTGATCGAGACCCCGTCCTCTTATCTTCCTCCTTGGGGTTGGCCCTTGGAGGGGTGTGTACACTCGGGATTTTTGGACAGTTATTGTACATGGTTTGGTGAACCCCGTCTTATACCGACTAGGGCGAGGGAATCCTCTCCATACGGCCTCTATCCATTACTTACTAAAGAAAGTGAAGAAATGTTTTCTTCGAAGGAAAGTGTTTTAAGTTTTGGAAGGACTAACTATTTTGGATCGGATTTCCATATTTAGAAACTTGAACTTCTCAATGATATTCTACTTTCTTAGGAATTATAAATTTTAAGTAAAACTCTTATTTATTTATTTTTGGATTGTTTACCTTACTCAACATTATTGTTGACCCTCTTTTGTTTTGTCCTTAATTGGAACTGCTATGACCACTATTGTGAGAGCAGATCGTGTGACAGATAATCCAAGGAACTAGGACGTGGGAGCCACAGGAGAGCGCGCGCGTTATTGTTTTTATTGGAAATCAATGTTTAGACGATTATCTTTATTTTAAATCATCAAACTTATTCGCTTCCGCAAACATTTGGATTTGGTTGTAATCGGATTTTACTCTTTGGTTTTTAATTCACGTGGACATTTACACCTTTGAATTATATGATTTAAATACTTATACTACAATTGGTTCAAATGTGACACATCCATATTCCGAATTTTACATCAAAACTCTATTTTAAATATAATGGATTATGGGGGTGTTACACTCTGACCATTGGAAACGGGTCCCCAATTTTCTCTTTACTCGGTACCTTCTCAGCAGGGGAAGGTACTTCATCGCACACAATCTCGATTCGCGTGCCTGATGTCTGACATTCACTCGATCGAGACTTTTGTGCACTCGATCGAGTGATTTCTTCCTCATCATCCTTCGATCGAGTAGGAGGACTACTCGACCGAGGATCTCCAATGCCTAGATTGCTCGATCGAGTAAGTATACTACTCGATCGAGGACATTCTTCAACTGGACTTCTCGATCGAGTGATGGGTTTACTCGATCGAGCAGTGTCCTTAACAAAAGCATTCGATCGAGTAGTATTCTCAGTCGATCGATCACTTCTCTGTACGTCTTCAGTTAATTCATCCAAGACATCGTCGACCTTGGTATGCGTGCTTTCAGGGACGTGTACAGGACCGTCATAAGCACGACCACTTCTCAGGTTTATGGCATTGACTGGGTCATTGTTTGGAAGTAGCGAATTGCATCTGTCGTGCAGTTTCCGGAGGGTATCCGCACTAGATTGTTGCTCAAGCTTTTGCGCATTGATAGTGGCCTTGAGATCTTTATATTCGGCTTGGGTAATGAGTACCTTTCCTTCATCCACGCGTGGTTGAGATTTTGCAGCAGTTAACTCGACATATAACTCGGAAAAAGAACCCCCTTGCTTGAATTTCCTATAAGCAAGAACCCTTGCTGAATCAGCCAAACAAGTAATAGGGTCATGTCCTTCATCACCGCATCTACCACAAACCATCTCAATAGCTTGAACTTGGTGTATTTCACCCAAATTCCGCGTTTCTACCACATGAACTTCTTCAACAACAGTGCAGCAGTAGCTCACCCAAGGGGCCTTGATGATCAAGCCACAAACAAGGCAAGCCTGACCCCAAGGACCCCTCAGATGGAAGCTAGAGTTACAAGGTCCAAACAAAAAGCTATGACAAGCCAAGACCAAGCCATGCCAAGCTACAACAGTGAGGGAGACAGTCCAAGGCTCAACAACCCATGCCAAGCCCCAATACAACCCAGATTACCCACACAAGACAGACACAAAACCCTTCAGGCTCAGGCAGACTAATTCACAAACCCTGTATCTAGGAGGTACACCAAGGCATCCTAACCACCCCCACCATGGCCTACCATCAAGCCAACCCATTAAGCTACAAGTTTGCTCAGGACAAACCCTTTTGAAGTCTAGTAAAAACTCATGAAACAGACACCCCAAGTTAGAGTCCAGCAAACAACTAAAACAGAGAAGGTACATGTCAGATTGTGGCTTCCTTTTGTTTAAGTCAACTTGTCATCGTCCAAGGCAGGTCTTATCTAAGTTATAATAAGAGTAGAGAGTCCCAAGGAGCAGCAACACATCCAGGCAAGGCAGCAAGGCAACAAGAGCAACAAATTTCCATTTCAGGAAAAATCCAAAACTGCTTTATTTGCTTTTGTTCAGTCTGTTTTCTTTTGTGTCTTGTGTCTGTTCTTTATAGTTGTTGAGCTCGTCCTATTGTGAGGCTCTTAATTAGTGTCAGTAGAAGTAGTTTAGATCCTAAGCTAGCCCTTGGATGATCTATACATCCAATGGCTCACAAGATATCAGCCTCTCTATATAAAGGGGTCTTGTATGTTGTTGTAAGCAGACTTTTATGAATGAATGAATTAAACTTTGAGAAATCACTCAATGTTATCAAACTTGTGCTAAGAGCTGTAGTTTGAAACAAGCCTGATACATCTCCAAGGTGTTTGATCAGTGCCTTGTATTGTGAGTCAAGTTATATCTGTGCTTTGCTGTGGTTAACTTACTTGCTGTTGAGGTTAGTCTAGGGTGTTTGTGCTTTGCTGTAACACTTGAAAACTGTCTCTAAAACCAGTCTTTGAGTCCTTTTCTCTTGTGCCTTGCTGTAGAGGATTGTCTCTAAGTCATATCCCTTGAGTCTTTCAGTTAAACAACTCACCATCTCTAAAACAACATCCCTTTGTTACTTGATATTGTTCTCAGTTTGAGCTAATCAAGTTTACTTAAAACTTGTGAACCTTAGTAGTTTACACTCCAAATGGTTATCAGAGCTTTGGTTGAGAGTCTTAGTGAGTTCATTTTCCCTAACTACATTTAAAACACAAAAATAGCCCAATGAGTGAAGAGAGACTAGCAGGAGTAGAAGCAAGGACGGAGGATATGGCTGGGATTGTAACCACCCTAACCAGAACCTTGGACCAGGTTATAGGCAACCATTTGCTTGCTGGAGGAAGAGGTAGAGGACGTGGAAGAGGCCAAGGAGGAGGCAGAGGAAGGCCACCTGATGATGAAGAGTATCCAGACTCAGATGACTCAACAAGAAGCAGAGCTTCCATCCACAGGAACACAGACAAGCATCTTAAGGTAGATATCCCTGAGTTTTTTGGTAGTCTTAATCATGATGACTTGTTAGAATGGCTAAGAGAAGTAGAAAGGATCTTTGAGTACAAAGGATACAATGATTCCAAGTCTTTTAAAGTAGCCATCCTTAAACTAAAAGGGTATGCTTCCCTTTGGTATGAAACTATGAAAGGGTTAAGGGCTAGGGAAGGTAAAGAACCCATCAAGTCTTGGACTAAATTGAAAAAAAAAACTATTAGACAAATTTGTTGCTAAGGATTACACCCAGGATCTGTTTATCAAGTTGTCTAAGTTGAAACAAGGAGACAAACCTGTTGAATCTTATCTGAGGGAGTTTGAACAACTCACCTTACAGTGTGATATAAATGAGAAACCTGAGCAAAGGATTGCTAGGTACTTAGAGGGTCTAGATAAGAACATTGCTAACAAGGTTAGGATGCAACCTCTGTGGTCATTTGATGATGTTGTCAACTTATCTCTGAGAATTGAAAGATAGGGAAGACTAAGCCTGCTACACCAAAACCTGTTAGGCCTTTTCAAACCAGACCTTATAGTGGGTTTAGAACCATGGATACCCCTAAGACAGCACCCCCACCTACCTTAGACAAGGGTAAGGGCATCATGGGTCAAAAGCCAAGCACTTCATTGACTGAGAACAGAATTAGGTGCTTCCAATGTCAAGGCTATGGACATTTCAGGAAGGATTGCCCTTCTAAGAAGACCTTAACCATAATGGAAGTTGAGGCTTGGGAGAAAGAGGGTCTAGTTGAGTATGAGAGGGATGAGCCTGAGGTTGAAGAAGTGGTGAGTGAGGAAGAAGAGTCTAGTCAGGAGGCAATAGTGGCACTCCCTGACACAGGCCACAGCTTAGTCCTATGGAGAGTAATGCATTCACAACAGATACCTTTGGAGGAGGATCAAAGGTCCCTCATTTTCAGGAGCAGATGTACCATACAAGGGAGGGTTTGTAACCTTATTATAGATGGAGGTAGTTGTACCAATGTGGCTTCTGTTACTATGGTTGATAAGCTGAAGTTGAGCACTCAAGATCACCCTCACCCCTATAAGTTGAGATGGTTGAGTAAGGGAGCAGAGGTTAAGGCGGATAAGCAATGCATGGTCCCTTTCTCCATTGGAAGTGTGTACAAGGATGAAGTATTGTGTGATGTGGTTCCAATGGATGCCTGTCACTTGCTATTAGGAAGGCCATGGGAGTTTGATAAAAGCTCCATACACCAAGGAAGAAGCAATACCTATTCTTTCAAGCATGGGAGCAGGAAGGTGACATTAGCCCCCTTGCCACCACACCAGAAGAGCTATGGAAGTCCAAGTATGGCTGAGGATTTTAGTGGAGTTGTATTTCTATCTGAGTCAGCAATGGTCAAAGAGTGTAGTGAGGAGCAACCTATAGTAATGCTGCTATCAAAGGAAGTTCAGGGAGAGGAGTCTAAGGTGATCCCTGCAGATGTTAAGCCCCTCATTGATCAGTTCAAGGAAGTGTTTCCAGAGGAACTTCCTGATGGCTTACCCCCTTTGAGAGGGATTGAACACCAAATAGACCTTGTGCCAGGGTCTGTACTACCTAATAGACCAGCCTATAGGTGTGATCCTAAGGCTACACAAGAGCTGCAAAAGCAAGTTGGAGAGTTGATGAGTAAAGGGTTTGTAAGGGAGTCATTAAGCCCTTGTGCTGTGCCTGCATTGTTGGTTCCTAAGAAGGATGGGACTTGGAGGATGTGCATAGATAGCAGGGCTATCAACAACATCACAGTCAAGTATAGGTTCCCTATACCTAGGCTTGATGACATGTTGGATGAGCTGAGTGGCTCAAGGTTCTTTTCTAAGATTGATTTGAGGCAAGGTTACCATCAATTGAGGATCAGAGAAGGAGATGAGTGGAAGACAGCCTTCAAAACAAAGCATGGCCTTTATGAGTGGCTTGTCATGCCCTTTGGCCTGTCAAATGCCCCAAGTACCTTCATGAGATTGATGACAGAAGTGCTTAGGCCTTGCCTAGGGAGATTTGTGGTGGTATACTTTGATGATATCCTCATCTACAGCAAGAGCAAGGATGATCATTTGAGGTATCTTGAGGCTGTGTTTGAAATACTTAAGGAGAGCAAGCTCTTTGGGAAGCTTGAGAAATGCACCTTCATGAGTGAGGAAGTCAAGTTTCTAGGATATGTGGTTTCTGGTAGAGGCATTTCAGTTGATCAAGACAAGATCATTGCAGTCCAGTCTTGGCCTATCCCTAGAAGTATTACAGAAGTAAGGGGATTCCATGGCTTAGCATCCTTCTACAGAAGATTCATTAAGGATTTTAGCATCATTGCAGCACCTCTCACTGAGTGCATGAAGAAGGGAGAGTTCACTTGGACTGAGAATGCCTTACAGGCTTTCATACACATGAAGAAGCTTCTGTGCAGTGCACCTATCCTCAGGTTGCCAAACTTTGATTGCCTATTTGAGGTTGAATGTGATGCAAGTGGAGTGGGAATTTGAGCTGTCCTCATCCAAGAGAAGAAACCTGTAGCCTACTTTAGTGAAAAGCTAAGTGGTGCCAAGCTAAACTATTCTACATATGATAAAGAGTTCTATGCTCTTGTCAGAGCTCTGAGGCATTGGAGTCATTACCTGAAGCCCAAACCTTTTGTCTTACACTCTGATCATGAGGCATTGAAGTACATAGGAGGCCAGCATAAGCTCAGTCACAAACATGCTAAGTGGGTGGAGTTCCTTCAGTCATTCACCTTTTCTAGCAAATACAAAGAGGGCAAACAAAATGTGGTGGCTGGTGCATTGTCTAGGAGGTACACTCTGCTATCAACTATGGAGCAAAGGGTTCTTGTCTTTGAGTTCATGAAGGACATGTATCAAGAAGATCCAGACTTTGCAGAAGATTGGTTAGCACAGAAAGAGGGAACAAGAACCATTGATTCACCCTACACTTTGCAAAATGGATTCTTGTTTAAAGGAAACAAGCTGTGTGTTCCCAGAGGATCTTATATGAGTCTATTGATCAAGGAGGTACATGGAAGTGGCCTTGGAGGACACTTTGGGGTTCAGAAAACTGTGGACATACTACAAGATCAATTCCACTGGCCTAAGATGATGGGAGAAGTGCAAATAGTGCTCAGAAGGTGTGGAGTTTGTCAAAAGGCCAAGAGTTCTTTCCAAGCAGGACCTTACACTCCCCTACCAGTCCCATGTAGGCCTTGGGAGGATGTTAGTAGGGATTTCATAATGGCATTGCCTAGGACAGCAAGAGGGAAGGATTGGTTGTGGATAGGTTCGGTAAGATGGCACATTTCATTGCTTGCAAGAAGACTAAGGATGCTGTGAGTGTAGCAGAGCTATACCTTGATGAGGTGGTGAGGTGACATGGAGTCCCAAGGACCATTGTGTCTGACAGAGACACAAAGTTTATGAGCCATTTCTGGAGAACATTGTGGAAACT
>JAIUZE010014598.1:0-29975 GCA_022085475.1 Heliosperma pusillum | reverse complement strand
GGTGATTGTAACACCCGTAAATGTACCCTATTTTTATAGTGAAAATATTTTACGGATACTTTTCAGCGAAATTAAGTTTTAATTTAGAATTTAGAATTTCCGAGTTCGTATTTGGATTTTCCGCGAGATTTCAAGTAAATTCCGTCTTAAGCCGTCCTTGACTTTTGTTGACTTTTTCCCTTACACAACTCATACTCCCCTTAACCTATTTCATTCCAACACAAACACAACATTTCTTCTTCCTTAAGAAATCCCAAAACCATTGCCTCCATTTTGATCCAAGCTTAAAATCGTAATATCTCATTCGTTTCTTGCTCAAATTCTCGTAAGTTCGTCTTATTCTTCCCCTCTTAGCTTTCTCTATCCGTTTTGGTAATAAAATTACCGTCTTTCTCGCTTTTCAAACTTTTCGTCTTTCTCAAGGTGAAGTAAATTCATCTTTTCTTAACTATTTTGTAGGTGGTGACCTTCAAGATCCCGACAAAGACTATTTCTTAGTTGAAGAGGACCTTGACGCGGAGTAAAGACGCATAAAGGTAACGGTGAAGGGTTACTCGATATCATTTACGTGTTTTACATGCTTTTTATGTTAGAATTCGTATTTAGAATACGATTAGAAAGCTTAGGAATTGCGCTATTGATAATGATTGTTGTTAGTTGATGATTGTTGATGATGAATATTGATTGTTGATAGTTGTTAGAAAGTAATTATGAGAATTGAAATTGATTGAGCAAGTGTAGAATGCTCACGGTGGACTGGGGTTCCCAGCCGGGTGACTGGCCGCCGGTCTGCCCACCGGCTGGGAACACATCAGTAGGAAAATTGGATTTTTGTGAGTAGTGATGGTCCTGGCCGGGTGCCCGGCCGCCGGCCTCCAGACCGGCCTGGAGCACACTGCACTTTCTTTGTGATTTTTGGATTTTGCTTGATGCGCGAGCCGGGGTAGCGGCCGCCGGTCCACTGACCGGCCGGTAACACGGCTGTGTATTTTTCTTATAATTTCTAAAACTCGTAGATTATAATAGTTCGCATGATTCGTTTATCGTATAATTTTACGTAGTGACTTATAATATTAATGTTTTGAGTATATAATATTTCATTCGCTTGTATCACATGGTTTGTGACGGTTTTTGGTATGTCCTACTTTTAGTCGGTTTTTACAAATGATACGGTTTGAGCACTATTTTGTTATGTGCTTTGTACTCTCATTCACTTGGCTACCTCCACGTTCGTAAGGCTGGAATGTCGGAACGGGGAGGTATCCTACTGCTTAATTGCATGTGTTAGTGGGCAAACGACGACGTTGTTGGGAGGCTAACGCATTGTGTTGATCGACCCGGCCGTCAAATGTTGTGTACTTGCGAGGTGGTGTTATTTCCATGTAGCGTACCGCTTGTTATGGGGCTCGAGCTCTTTTCCGCCTCTTTCGTGAATTATTTTACCGAATTTGGGGTACTCGGCGTCATTTGATTGACCGAGTCTTGGATGCGAAACGTTTATCGTATGTCGAACTGGAAAATGCGATTCCGGGATTCTGGCCAGATTTAAGACTAGGACCGTGTATTTATATCGTCGTCCACCGGAGGAAATAATTCTACATATACGAAATGTGATCGTGTATGCCGTCCGGGAAATGTTTATCTCGTGAATGCCTTTTTAATCAATACTTGCCATGTACAACGGTGCGATTGCGTTTCATTTACTGTGAGAGATGTCGTCATTGTGTCGTTGTGTTTGGATGGGTGATTACATGATTGATTATTCATGATCATACCATGACTTGGCATGGTTTTTTTGTCGAGTCTCAATCTTATCAAACTTATACCGCTAACGGTGAGATGCAAGCCCTAGTGAGCGTATTCGGTTGCCTAAGCGTGTCTTTCCCGAGTCTTTGTATCACATGATGGATTCGGAAAAGGTACGACTTGCAACTCTTAATGCTCTATCTTATATATTGAATTGCCTTCTATCCTTATCGTATTTCACATGTATATCTATATATGCATGTTTCTACTTTTGTGTTTCCTTTTATGTACGTTTAATGTGATATGGCTGGGAGAACCCGGAGTTACTCCCCACTGACTGTGGCGTTCATGTTTTTCATGGATGAACAGGTTGCTTGCATGGATGGTATTTTGCTTGATATTTTGGGTTCGGGTGTGAGCTAGCGGGCGTTGTCCCGGGAAGATTTACCTCTAGTCGTTAATTAGCTATTTTGCTAATCACTTTGACATTTATAACATTTTGAGAGACTCCGTCTCTTTGGTGTATTTCGTACTTTAGTTTGTAATATTTGACACTCCTCGTATACTTCTACTTGCATATATAAAAGTTTTTAAAATACCGTATTTCCGCTAACTTCTTCACATGCTTGTGTATTTTTTTTATTTTCCGCATTCGCGAGGGTTGTCACACCTTCTATTATTCAGCTTCTAAAAAATAACTTATTTATCCCTCCTCCTTCCTCCTAATTTTTCAGCAACATCCTATCACCTACTTCTCCTTCCTTAACATCAAACACCATTAAATCTCCATAACTTCATAAAGTTAAGACGGATGTCATCTCTCCGTCTCTCAACAAAACTTGACGATTTTTATATCAATCTTCTCCTCTCATCCCCATCTTCCTTCTCATAACATAAAATACCCATTTCCTTCAACTTTTTATAAAACCCATTTTTCTAGATCTAAACTTAAGACGGACATAACTTATTCGTTTCTAAACCATTATTCAATTCCGTTTAATGTTTCAAAACTCTCTCACCATCCTCGTTCTTTCTTGCTAATAAAAGATCGAAACTCTTAGCTTCCTTTTAAGACCAATTTTTAAGAAATTTCGGTTTGGGTTCTTATCTCGTTATTTGTCGAAAAAAGTTGTATTTTGAAGATTTTTGGTCAAGGGATTCGTGTGGGTTGATGGTTAGCTTAGGAATCGAAGATTTGAAGTGCTAATCGAAGTAACATAGACGGGTTACTCGGTGTCACATCTTATGTGTTTCTATGTATTTAGTGTAGTTTCGCATGAAAGATTATTACTTTAGGTTATGCAAGTATGAAATTGTAACTACAACATGTTTACTAGTTGGAATTTATCTCATATGTCTTAACTTGTGAAAATTGGTAGTGTTGAGGTTAAACCCCTCTTATTATTGCTTAAACTTGTGTTTTTGTATCTTAAATGATTGTCTTATATATATAATGTTTTAATGTTGTATGTAATGATTTAATGTTCATATGTTGCATTAAATGAGGCTTTTGGTGAATTATGTTGATAATTGTAAATGGGTGTAAGATTATTTGACTTAAAGTTGGGGTTGTTGTGTTGATTTTAATGATGATTTTAATATCTTTAATCCTTGTTCATTGCTTATTTGTGGCATGATCTTGTTTGTTGAGATTAGTGTGATACACGAATTGTGGATCCTTGCATAACTGTGGTATACGGGGAACCACGGAGGGACGCACACGGGATGGAAACAAGCGACAAGCGTAGTGATACGCATTTGTGGAGTCGCCACCAATTTTTATGGGAAATTGGAACCGTTCGAATACTTTATGCCATGTCAAGACACAAAGTAATGACATGAACACTAATAACTCTTTACCCTTAGCATTCTATGTCTAGAATGACTCTCGTGGATGCCAATGAACACGGATGTTCACAGAGATCTGGAGTAAGGGGTGAGGGTATGTATTAGGAAGCTCTTTAATTGAACACCTAATCCCGCCCGCCTCGATAGTGGCCTCTACTAATGATTAGGGAAATCCTTCGTATTTGATGTGTTATCGATTATATGCATGCAATGCAACATCCAACGTTTTAATCCTAACATGTGAATTAGACTATGTCTGTGAACATGTAGTTTAACATTCAATTATCTTGAAAGTGGAATTTAGAATTGATTACATATGAAAGAAAGGTAGAAAATCATATAATGCAATGATTAAATAAGATTACAACTGATTACATGATCTATGTCGAAAATATACTCAAAACAAAGATTTGAAAGAAAAGACAGATTAACAGTGATATTAGAGCTAATAGTCGATTAATTATATAAATAAAGCTACTTCGAACGATAATAGAAGTTCAGAGACAGAAACCAACCCAGAACAGGCGCAGCGGCAGGTGCGTCCTTTGGAAAAGGCGCAGCACCTGTTACGTCTGTTCTCGAGTTAGGTTCTGGCTGTGAAGCCAGAATCGCAATCAGTTAATGTTCGTCGGCATATTAACGATTTATTATTTATGTAAGACTCGAGTGAAAGTGGTTTAACATATTAAAGTACAAGACTAATTGTATCAATAACAAATCTCAGAGATTTGATATGAACGAATCAAATATCTAAAATCTAAATTTTATTCAAAGACGAAAACCCGCTAATATTAAATTATTAGGGATCTAAGCCAAGAACAAGACGATTTATGAAAGAATTAAATATGATTTATGTACGAATGAAAATAAAAAAAGAAAAGGAAAACAAAAGACGTAGAAACAAGAGGAACAAGAAGAAGAGCAGGAGCAGGCAGCCTTTGGAAGAGGCGCATCAGATGGTGCAACTCTTCGAAGAGGTGCGGATTGTTCTGCGTTTCTTCTCGTCGTCTGATGACTACTAAAAAGGATTTTGTGTAAAGATTTTACTTTGAAATTGGTTTTGAATTTATTTCTGACATAGATCTTACATGAATAATATGAAAATAAATACAAATAAATAAAAGACGGGATTAACACCCTTAGACTTACATTTTGACGAAACGAGATAGACTAAAGTTACGTTTTAGCGACAGCTCGACTCGAATGTGTGCAAAAAGTGCCCTTGTAAAAGGATTAAAGTTGATTAGATGTGTAGTTGGTCAAATTGGTCGGTCATTGATAAGTGAATATTTGTATGATTTTAACCCCCATTTTAGCTCGGTTTTGTATGTCATTTGTGCTTTGTTAAGCCATTTTATGAGCTAATCGTCGTCTTCTAGACGAATTCCTATGTTCTAACCTGTTTTGTAGGGAAAGTGACGTTTCTACGCCCTTTTTCTATATTCCCGAGCATTTGCCTAGAACCCGACGATTTGAAGATGCAAGCGTGACCATGTCAAAGGCATTTCAAGAAAGTTCACTAATTCAAAAGAGAGAAGAAGTAAAGACAGTTTCGCAGTTTTCGGAAGATCAACCAGTTAGGCGAAGAATTCATTTTTTTGTATCAAACCCTAGCAGCAAACCTGACTCAAGAGGTCAAGGGGGATGTTGGAAGTCAAGTCATATGCAAGGGGAGATGAAACGAGAGTCAAAGGACCCAGATGACAACTTACCCGATCGGGTAAGCGTGTACCCGATCGGGGATCCTTGCTGATCCGCACTTTTGCTTCGACTTCCTCATTTTTGTCCTATGTGATGAATGCTCGACCCCTCCCCCACGAAACCCTAATGCTATATAAAGGATGCTCCAGCCACTCTTCTAAACACATCTCACATCTCTACATCCTCTTTACAATAATCTCTTCTCTTCTTACACTTTCTCTTTAGATTAGGAGGAAGGGAGAACTAGCCTCTCTTCTCTCATTTTCTTCTTCTTTTCATCTTTAGTTCATAGTTTACTTCTGTCTTTTCTACATCAAAATCTTAGCTTAGATCAATAAGAATTTCAATCTTTGTAATCTACTTTGTTGGGTCCAAGTGTTGTAATTCAAGGAACGATTATTCTATGCAAGGGATTTCTATTATTGTTATCGCTTTCGTTGTTGATCGTCACCTAGGTATTTCTAATTTATCCTTTGTTTAATGTCTTTAGTTTTTCCATTTGATTGTTATTTTCTATCCATGTTATCTTAGATTCGTTTTAGTACCGTTATAATCGTCATTTCATTTCCTAGATTGTCAATTTAGCGTCATCATTATCGCCACATAAAGAGTCTTAAAATATTGTCAAAACCAACTAAACATGTCTATCCTAGTTTTTATTATCATCATCATCTTAGATATAAACATTATCATGAGTGAGTAGTCACCTTTCTAGGGTTTAGGGTAGCCATGTTAGATTGATTAAAAGATGATAATTGGATAAAAGAAATTGTGCTTTTAAAACATCGTGTCTATGCATGTTTGGACTATAACGATAGTTGACGATTTCTGATTAAAATCATTGACTAGAATGAACTTCTTTTCCAAGGTAGAAATACGTGAATTGAATAGACAAAGCATGACATGGTAGATTAAGACCTAGTAAATTGCCTAAAAGCCTGCTAGACCATCTGATCTATGATTGTAATGCACACATCATTCTTACGAACTCACAATGAATTATTTGCATGTTCCATATCCAATTTCATCAATATGTCAATCTACATGTGTGAACCTACTTCCCTAGATGCTTTTCATTATTGTTAATTCATCATTTGCTTTATTTCTTTCATCTTCAATTGCTTTTATTTTGTTTTCATTTATGCTTTTTGTTAGTTTAGACATCATAATCCCAAAACCCAGAAACTCGTTAGATAAAACCCAATTGCGAGACACTTCACATTCTATAGGAAACACCATCTCCCTGAGGATCGACCCCTACTTCCCTAATTACATTAAAATGTTATTAGCCTAGTCTGGGTAAATTATCTTTGTATCGGGCTCGCGACAAGAACGATCAAATTTTGGCGCCGTTGCCGGGGAGCACGGTTTAGTTTTCCTTTTTCTTGTGATTTTAATCGCAATTAGTTTTATCTAGTATTTAGGAACCCAAATTCCTTTAGACCTCTCTTGATTTTTCATCTTAGCTTTCCAATCTTATGCCCAGATCTTCTAGACTAGGGACCCCTATCTCTTTAGACCCCGATCTAGAAAGGACTCTGCGTAGGAGAAAAAAGCTATTCAACGAAATCTCAAAAGCTTCTGATACTTCAAGTTTAGATCGTATTCGTGAGAAATACTCGGATATTCTATCTAATCTCGAAGGGGAAGAAGATCCATTCTCATCTCCATTCTCAAAAACCAATCAACTTTCAAACAACACTCCATCTTCATCTTCACAAAAGAAAATGGTTCGACTTTCAAACCATTCCAAGCCAACTGCAGATACACTTCCAAGGGGTATCGCTACACCCCAAATCACTGCCCAAAACTTCGAAATCAAACCTGCCTTCATCAATTTAATAGAAAGAAGTCAATTTGGTGGCAATGCCATAGAAGATCCCAACCTTCATATTCAAAACTTCTGTGACTATTGCTCCACAATTAGACAAACTGGAGTATCCCAAGAGCAGATTAGGGAAATGCTCTTTCCCTTCTCTTTAACAGGAAAGGCAAAACTTTGGATCAATAGCCTTGACCGAGTTGCCTTAGGAATAGCCGACTGGGATGGTCTAGCTCTTTTTTTTCTATCTCCCACCAGAACGAACCGCACTCTTACGAAGTCAAATCACTGGATTTCGTCAGAGAGGCGATGAAACCCTTTATGAAGCATGGGAAATGTACAAAGAATTACAAAGAGAATGCCCTCATCATGGCCTTGATTCATGGTTCTTAGCTATCACCTTCTACAACGGTTATTGTGGCGAATCACGTCGTATCCTCGACTCCGCTAACAATGGTCGTTTCAATCAGATCGATGTAGAAATAGCTAGTGCAACTATCGAGTCAATGGCAATCCACGACTCTCAGTATAGCAACTCACGTGCTATGCCACTCAAAACCAAGTAGGACGATTCAAGTAAAGTAGCACTCCTAGAAGCCCAATTAGCCCTTTTGCAGCAACAAGTAAGAAGCTCTTCCCAATCCAAGGAACATGTTAACGTCACTAACCACGTAGTGGTATGTGAGACATGTGGGGTTGGAGGACACAGTATTCAAGAATGTAGAAGTTCGCTAGAGCAAGTCCACGCCTATCAATCATATAGGCAGGGCAATGCTTTCTCAAACTTCTATAACGAGAACACAAAGAACCATCCTTTTTTGTCCTACAAAAGCACCAACATTCAGAACCCCCACCATCAGACTCAACAACCATTCATACCACATCAACAGAAGCCTTACAATCCACCTGGTTTTCAAAACCAAAGACCTCCATTTCAACCTAACTTCAATCAACCTTACCAAAACCAACCTCAACACCAACCACCCCAAAATCATGGCCAACCCAATGATTCAAGCTTGAGCAAAATTGAATCCATGCTTCTCCAAGTTGTTCAAAAACAAGATTCAATGTTTGCTCAACTTCAAAAGAGTGATCAAGCTCAAAGTGCTGCCATCAAGATGCTTGAAACTCAAATGGCCCAATTGGCTGCCTCTAATGCCCAAAGAAAACAAGGCCAACTCCCACCTCATGGTGAGCAACCGAGGGACACCGTTAATGCTATCACCCTTAGGAGTGGTACCACTTATAAGGAACCTCAGAAACCCAAAGAACCAATAGTTGAGCCTACACAAGTAGAGAGCCTAAAAGATTCTCAACCATCCACCGCTAAGGAAGCGGAAAACAAACCTGAAAAGAAGGATGAACCTGAAAAGGAACCCATCAAAATCCAAGTTCCATTTCCCCAACGCTTGAGGAGAAATCATAAGGAAACCCAGTTCAGCAAATTCATGGAAGTAGTCAAAAACCTCCAAGTAACGGTTCCCTTCACTGAACTAATCACCCAAATCCCTTCTTACACGAAATTCATGAAAGATATCTTAACTAAGAAGAGGACTTTAGATGACGTTGAAATCATAGCATTCACAGCGGAGTGAAGTGCTTTATTGCAAAAAAAAGTCCCCTCCTAAGTTAAAGGATCCTGGTAGTTTCTCTATACCTTGCACTATAGGCACCTACACAATCGATAAAGCTCTATGCGATCTAGGTGCCAGTGTAAGTGTCATGCCCTATTCCATATGTGAAAAATTGAATATGGGAATTCTCAAATGCACTAGTATCACTCTGCAAATGACAGATCGTTCTCTAAAACAACCTATGGGAGTTTTAGAAGATGTGCCTGTCAAAGTAGGGAGGTTTTTCATTCCCGTCGATTTCATTGTGCTAGACATGGCTGAAGATTCGCAAATCCCTATTATTTTAGGAAGACCATTTCTACACACTGCGGGAGTAGTAATCGATGTCAAGAATGGAAAATTGACACTAGAAGTAGGTGATGATAAAGTCACCTATAACTTAAACAGTGCAATGAAAAGCCCTATGCTTGAAGAGCCTTGCTGTTTCCTTGATATTGTCGACTCAATCATTGATGAATCTCTGTATCCATCAATAATTGAGGATCCTTTAGAAGCAATCTTATTGTTGGAGGATATCTCTGAGAATGACAATTTTGAGATCAGTGAGCTGGAAAAGGACCTGACTGGAAAAGAGATACCGTCCGAAGAAGTTGAAGAGTTCATAAGCTTGATTGATACTCCTGCCAAGGCAGAAGTACATAAACCTGAACTAAAACCTCTTCCCTCAAATCTAAAATATGCCTTTTTAGATGAATCTGAATATTGCCCAGTCATAGTGAGTGCTCTCCTAGATGAAAATCAGTTAACCTCACTATTGACTATCTTGAAAAAACATAGAAAGGCAATAGGATACAAGCTTGAAGATTTAACAGGCATAAGCCCCGACTTTTGCATGCATAGAATCAACTTAGAAGAAGTCCAAAAACCTTGCGTTCAAGGTCAACGCCGTCTTAATCCAAACATGCAGGAAGTAGTTAAAACTGAAGTTATGAAATTGCTAGATGCTGGCATAATCTATGCAATCTCTGACTCTAAATGGGTTAGCCCTGTTCAAGTTGTTCCCAAGAAAGGAGGAACAACAGTAGTCAAAAATGAAAAGAATGAGCTCATCCCCACAAGGATTGTGACGGGATGGCGTATGTGTATTGACTACAGAAAGCTGAATCAATCAACTAGAAAAGATCACTATCCTCTGCCCTTCATTGATCAAATGCTAGAGAGGTTAGCTTGCCACAAATATTTCTGCTATCTAGATGGTTACTCAGGATTTTTCCAAATTCCTATCCACCTTGAGGACCAAGAGAAAACCACCTTCACCTGTCCCTATGGTACTTTCGCTTATCGCAGAATGCCATTTGGCTTGTGTAATGCACCTGCCACTTTCCAGCGTTGCATGACTAGTATCTTTTCATATTTTGTTGAAACTATCATGGAAGTATTTATGGACGACTTTAGCGTCTATGGCATTTCCTTTGATAATTTTTTGACAAATCTATCCAGAGTTCTAAAACGCTGTGAAGAAGTCGATCTTGTTCTCAATTGGGAAAAGTGTCACTACATGGTGAACGAAGGTGTAGTTTTAGGACACATTGTTTCAGAAAGAGGTATAGAAGTGGATCGAGCTAAGATCCAAGTTATTGAACAGCTACCACCACCTGCTAATGTAAAATGAACCAGGAGTTTCCTTGGCCACGCCGGTTTCTACCGACGATTTATAAAAGATTTCTCAAAAATAGCCAAGCCCCTGACTGAGCTCCTTTTTAAGGATGCACCTTTTAATTTCACAAAGGAATGCCTTGAGGCATTCAACAAAATCAAACGTGCTTTAATCACCGCACCTATAATCCAGTCACCTGATTGGAATTTGCCCTTTGAACTGATGTGCGATGCGAGTGATTATGCCGTAGGAGTTGTTTTAGGGAAAAGAAAGGAAAAGTTCCTTCATGCAATTTACTATGTTAGTAAAACCTTAGATCCTGTCCAAATCAACTATGCCACCACCGAGAAAGAACTTCTCGCCATTGTCTATGCCTTAGACAAATTTCGCTCATACCTTATAGGATCAAAAGTCATTGTCTACACTGACCATGCTGCCTTGAAATATCTGCTTTCCAAGAAAGAGGCAAAACCTAGACTTATCCGATGGATCCTACTCCTTCAAGAGTTTGATCTAGAGATCCGGGATAAGAAAGGAGCAGAGAATGTAGTCGCTGACCACCTCTCAAGGATAAGAGTAACTGAAATAGGATTACCAACGCCAATTAATGATTTGTCCGCTGATGATTCATGAATGGCAATTGCGGACTCTTCTCCTTGGTATGCTGATATTGCCAATTTCCTTGTCAGTCGCCAGCTACCTTCTGACCTTTCTTATAACCAAACAAAGAGATTTTTCCATGATGTAAAATTCTTTGTTTGGGACGACCCCTATCTTTTCAAGTAGTGCTCAGATGGTCTGTATCGATGTTGTATTCCCCAGTGGGAAGTAAAACGAGTTTTAGAAGGATATCACTCATTTGCTTATGGTGGTCATCATGGTCCATCCAAGACCGTAGCCAAAGTCTTACAATCCGGGTTTTTCTTGCCCTCGATGTTTAAAGATTCCAAAGACTTTGTTATGGCTTGTGACGCTTGTCAACGAATGGGTCAAATATCCAAAAGACATGAAATGCCTCAAAATGGCATATTAGAAGTCGAAATATTCGATGTCTGGGGTATTGACTATCAAGGACAATTCCCTTCTTCTAATGGAAATCGTTACATTCTAGCCGCTGTCGACTATGTTTCAAAGTGGGTAGAAGCAATTGCCACCCCCACCAATGATGCTAGAGCTGTGATACAGCTATTTAAGAAGATTATCTTTCCGCGTTTTGGTGTACCCAGAGCCGTGATAAGTGATCGAGGAACTCATTTTGGCGAAAAGCAGTTAGACACTCTGCTTACCAAGTATGGTGTGTATCACAGACGAGGTTTAGCCTACCACCCTCAGACCAGCGGTCAAGTAGAAGTCTTGAACAGAGAGCTGAAAACAATTCTTCAAAAAGTAGTCTCAAGATCTAGAACCGATTGGAGTAATAAGCTCGATGACACCTTATGGGCTTATCGTACAGCTTTCAAAACCCTGATTGGAACATCTCCCTATCGATTGGTTTATGGAAAGGCCTGTCATCTCCCTGTCGAGTTAGAGTACAAAGCTCACTGGGCTATCAAAGAACTCAACTTAGACACTAAGCTTAGCGCTGATAGACGACTTTTGCAACTCAATGAGCTAGAAGAATTTCGTTTGCAAGCTTACGAGAATTCTAGGATCTATAAAGAGAAAACGAAGTGTTGGCACGACAAGAGGATAATCAGAAAAGAATTTAAAGTCGGTGACCAAGTACTTCTCTTCAACTCCCGTTTGAAAATTTTTGCAGGAAAACTTCGATCACGATGGTCTGGACTATTCACTGTCACATATGTAAGCAAATACGGTTATGTGGAAATAATGGCTAGTAATGGTGAAAAATTTAAGGTCAATGGACACCGATTGAAACTTTACTATAGCAATTCCATGATAGGATGCTTATATATTGTCTATATAGAGCGTCAATCCCCAACCAGATGATTTCATAGAAGAATTCGTCGAGCGAGACGTTAAACCAGCGCTTCTCGGGAGGCAACCCGTGTTTCGTTTCTTTTTGCATTTTATTTTTGCTTTCCCTTTTTTTCGTTGTTTTGTTAGACTTACTTTGCATATGAAAGAGTTTTTGAAGAATCTATACAGACCTTCCTTGTCATGTCCACAAGACTAGCTTGGGGGAGTCCGCGCTCACTAATAAGCTTCATTCTTCTTTCATTTTTTTTTTCCCTTTTCACCCTTCTTCCCATTAAGCATCTCGTTGCATATTTAGTCTTTGTGATCACATTGAGGACAATGTGATGTTTAGCTTGGGGGAGGGATTGCATTTTCCCTTTTTGCATTTTAGTTGATCATTTTTCAAATTTTGAATAAACGAAGGAGAGTATTTTTGAGAAAATTTAAAAATTTTTGAACATCATTGAATGCTTTTCGTGCTTTGCTTGCTTGTTTACTATTCTATCACGTTGCATTTCCCAAACTTAGAGCTTTCAAACCATAATGATTCAATATTTATTGAATTTTGCATACATGGGGATGTCTTGTACACAGTAGGCATGGAATGAATCTATAGATGAGTACGCTTGATCTTGACATTTGGCAAGTTACATATATTGTAAGTTAGAACCTCCTTAGACTGGTACATCTATACCCAGTCTCATTTAGGTGTGTGTAGTTCTCCTTGTGATATGTGTCATGTCAAAACGCATAAGTATGGTTCTCATTTCATTCCTATAAGCATTGCATTCATGATTTACTAAGATTTGAAGCCTTTTCACTTTGAATTATCTCTCAAAATTAGCCCCTTCATACAAATGTTTCACAAGATAATAGCTACATATAAAAACTGCCTACCTTGTTGAGCTAGTAGCTAGATCGACTATGGTGTATTGTTGCTCTTTTGAGAAGATTTTGTTCCTTGATGTCAAAGTGAATTTGGGAGAACGACAATGTTCACGAAGTGATGATATGTTCAAAAGAAATTGAAAAAAAATGAAAAGTGAAATAGAAAAATGAAAAATTGAAAAAGAAAAAAAAAGAAAAAAAAGAAAAAGTTGTGAGTATCTCCTCAAAATGTCAATTCAATGTTAGAAGGAGTTCACTCTCGTGTTTCGTGTGTAATAAGCCAATCCGTTCATTCTGGCTTCGTCATTCGTCTTTTAAGAATTAATCAAAAGTTTGGATTGAGTATTCATTTATCATTGGTCAGTTGCTAGCTCATTCTAACCTTCACATTGACCATAACTATTTGTCCACCTTTCACCCATCTCCCAAAGCCTTCTTCATT
Organism: Heliosperma pusillum; assembly: GCA_022085475.1. NCBI lineage: Eukaryota > Viridiplantae > Streptophyta > Magnoliopsida > Caryophyllales > Caryophyllaceae > Heliosperma > Heliosperma pusillum. Next base: position 16,377 of record JAIUZE010014598.1, on the reverse strand, counting down.
TCTTTTTCGGCTTCTATTCTATGTGCATTGTGATCTTTGACTTGTGTTTTGAATTGTTTACCATATTAGACTGCGGACACATTTTCATAAGTCGTAGATAGGTGAGTGTCTCAAAAACATTTACACATAAAGAAATCACCTTTTACATGCAATGAGTGTTCTAGTGTGCCGTGAGAGTTCATTTGTCAAAAGATCATGCAAGAGCCGAAAATTCTATAATGAAATTCTTTGTGCTACGCCGTTATGTAAATCTCAGCCATGTTTATGTATCATTCTTACCCACGTTGTTTTTGGGTAATGATTTATTATGTTTCCAAAAGTTTTACGTTGACATTTGTTTCTTGATGGTGTAGTAGCCAATGCTTGCAACCCTTGTCCTGGTATTGTTTGTTATGTTTGCTTGAGGACAAGCAAAGGTTTAGCTTGGGGGAGTTTGATAAGTGAATATTTGTATGATTTTAACCCCCATTTTAGCTCGGTTTTGTATGTCATTTGTGCTTTGTTAAGCCATTTTATGAGCTAATCGTCGTCTTCTAGGCGAATTCCTATGTTCTAACCTGTTTTGTAGGAAAAGTGACGTTTCTACGCCCTTTTTCTATATTCCCGAGCATTTGCCTAGAACCCGACGATTTGAAGATGCAAGCTTGACCATGTCAAATGCATTTCAAGAAAGTTCACTAATTCAAAAGAGAGAAGAAGTAAAGACAGTTTTGCAGTTATCGGAAGATCAACCAGTTAGGCGAAGAATTCATCGTTTTGTATCAAACCCTAGCAGCAAACCCGACTCAAGAGGTCAAGGGGGATGTTGGAAGTCAAGTCATATGCAAGGGGAGATGAAACGAGAGTCAAAGGACCCAGATAACAACTTACCCGATCGGGTAAGTGTGTACCCGATCGGGTAAGTGTGTACCCGATCGGGTAAGTGTGTACCCGATCGGGTAAGTGTGTACCCGATCGGGGATCCTTGCTGATCCGCACTTTTGCTTCGACTTCCTCATTTTTGTCCTATGTGATGAATGCTCGACCCCTCCCCCACGAAACCCTAATGCTATATAAAGGATGCTCCAGACACTCTTCTAAACACATCTCACATCTCTACATCCTCTTTACAATAATCTCTTCTCTTCTTACATTTTCTCTTTAGATTAGGAGGAAGGGAGAACTAGCCTCTCTTCTCTCATTTTCTTCTTCTTTTCATCTTTAGTTCTTAGTTTACTTCTGTCTTTTCTGCATCAAAATCTTAGCTTAGATCAATAAGAATTTCAATCTTTGTAATCTACTTTGTTGGGTCCAAGTGTTGTAATACATGGAACGATTATTCTATGCAAGGGATTTCTATTATTGTTATCGCTTTCGTTGTTGATCGTCACCTAGGTATTTCTATTTTATCCTTTGTTTAATGTCTTTATTTTTTCCATTTGATTGTTATTTTCTATCCATGTTATCTTAGATTCATTTTAGTACCGTTATAATCGTCATTTCATTTCCTAGATTGTCAATTTAGCGTCATCATTATCGCCACATAAAGAGTCTTAAAATATTGTCAAAACCAACTAAACATGTCTATCCTAGTTTTTATTATCATCATCATCTTAGATATAAACATTATCATGAGTGAGTAGTCACCTTTCTAGGGTGTAGGGTAGCCATGTTAGATTGATTAAAAGATGATAATTGGATAAAAGAAATTTTGCTTTTAAAACATTGTGTCTATGCATGTTTGGACTATAACGATAGTTGACAATTCCTGATCAAAATCATTGACTAGATTGGAATTCTTTTCCAAGGTAGAGATACGCGAATTGAATAGACAAAGCATGACATGGTGGATTAAGACCTAGTAAATTGCCTAAAAGCCTGCTAGACCATCTGATCTATGATTGTAATGAACACATCATTCTTACGAACTCACAATGAATTATTTGCAAGTTCCACATCCAATTTCATCAATATGTCAATCTACATGTGTGAACCTACTTCCCTAGATGCTTTTCATTATTGTTAATTCATCATTTGCTTTATTGCTTTCATCTTCAATTGCTTTTATTTTGTTTTCATTTATGCTTTTTGTTAGTTTAGACATCATAATCCCACAACCCAGAAACTCGTTAGATAAAACCCAATTGGGAGACATTTCACATTCTATAGGAAACACCATCTCCCTGAGGATCGACCCCTACTTCCCTAATTACATTAATTTGTTATTAGCCTAGTCTGGGTAATTTATCTTTGTATCGGGCTTGCGACAGGCATGATCAGTCATGCAATAACGTGACGGGTACCCAGAAGGATCTGAGCTTAAGTGGTCGATTGATCAAGCTCGTACATGTCGATAACTTAGAGAAAGGTTTAGAATGCAAAGAGGGAGAAGAGAAGGGGCGGAACACTCGCGTGCCTTAAAAGTGAGAACGGACCTCTCCTTTTATAGTAGAAAATGTGAAAGAGTCGTAGAACAACTCAAACTTTGGAAAGGAACAGACTGGGGAAGAGGTGTAGCAAGACTGCGATCCTTCGAAGAGGCGCAACACCTTCTGCGTCATTTTTCCAGAGGTTTCCTGCTAAAGAAGGAAGATTCTCACGCTTCTATTACGGAATTGTGGTTGATCTATACTTCCATTTTAAAAGATAAAACAAGATAATTTCAGTAAAAGAGATAGAATTTGAAATATAATAAAATAATCAGAATATTTTAGAGCGTTCCGACTCGGAGTTTTAAAACGGTTTATAGAAAATGAAGCGGTTTTCAACCCGGACTCCAAATGAACTCTAATGACTGTCAAAACGACCATACCGGCGCGTAGATGACGACCAAGGGGTAGACACAAGTGTTTAAGCTATCACCTGACGATAAACTTACGAACTGTCATAAATCGTTTTGCGTACCAACATGCGGCCGAATCATCACTGGGTGGTTGGCGAAAGGTGTAGAAACGAGTTATCTACAATTAGAGCTTGAACATTCATCTTCAAACCCAAGGAAATGGATGAAGATTCATGTTCATTGTAACACCCCGAACCAAACCCTGGGTCGGGAGCGGTCACCCACGGTAGCTCGCCAAGCTATGTACATGGCCCACAAATCAACACAGGTCCTTTCCAGCGCATTTTGTCCTCACTCATGCGCGTCCCGGGAACTTTCTCAGGAGGTCACCCATCGTAAGACTACTCTCAGTCAAGCACGCTTAACGTTTGAGTTCTTTTTGCATGGATAACCAGAAAACAAAGTGCACTTTGTTGATATGAGTAGTACTTTCAATCCCTTTAAGCACTAGTCATATAAGCTTATCAATAGACCTCTTCGACCAACGTGGGGTGTTACAAGGTTCATGGCTCGTGTGATGTCGACGGGTGAAATTTCACCCGACCGAGCAAAATTTTGCCTGGTACAAAAGTTTTCAGAAATTGCCTAAAAATGGTATGGGATTCCGCGGGTGAAGTTTCACCCAGTCAGGGCAAAATTTCGCCCGGTCGGGCGAAAATTTCCTGCACATACCCCTTTTCGTAAAATGGTCATATCTACTTCGTTACTTGTTTGTTTGGGGTGTGTGACCTATCGTTGAAACCGAAAGAGGATAAGCTATCACCTCCATTTGAAATTGCTGCTTTTTCATGTTTACAACTCTAGTTATGACCGTTTAAATTTGACCCTTGTTTTAGATGGTTTCCAAACATGTTGTTTTGAGTTGAGCTTTATGTTTCTTCTTGATTATGCTTCTAATACTTGGTCTAATGCTTATGTAACATGTATTGACTTGTTTTTATCATTGATACATTTATCTTATGCCTAATTCAGATGTTTAGTGACGGTTTTGGATGTTTAGCTCATTTAACTCATGTATATCTTGAGTAGTCCGTGGAGTCTTGTTTGTTGGATGATATTGAACTCTCATTTCCCGGTTGCACCTATATACTAGTTAGGCTTGATGTCGGAGCGATAGGGGTGAAATCTTAATGTTTGTGCGTTTGTTTAGTGGGCATATGACGACGTTGTTAGAAGGCGAATGCAATGCGTTGGTCGACCCGACCGTCAAATGTTGTATCCTTGCGAGGTGGTGCTATCTGCATGTAGCGTACTTGCTTGACTGTTTTTACGACACCTCATTGATATTAGTACTCGTTATTGTGATAACCATTTCCGTTAGCTGCCCTTGCCGGAAATGGTATATCCGTCTCTATCCTCATCTTCCGTTAGCTGCCCTTGCCGGATTTGGGGTACTTGAGAAATGCCTTATCTCGAGTCTTCGATGTGGAAAGCCTTACCACTTGTAGAATCGGGAAACGCCTATATCCCGAGAGTCTGGCCAGATTTAGACTACGACCGTATTATTATCGTCGTCCTACCGAGAGGATTGGAGTCTGGAGTCGTCATTGTCTTGCATAGTGCATATGCTAGTGCATTTCATTTACCGTGAGAGTGTGTTTGCTTATGTTTGATTATAAGTTGGTTTGTGTACTTTGAAATGTTAGTTGCCTATGATTGGTTTGTATGTTGAGTCCCTAACCTTCTCAAGCACATGGTCATTAATGGTGAGATGCAAGCCAACGGTGATCCATGTGGTTGCCAAGGGGAGTCTTCCTTGATTCGATGTCGCATGTTAATGATATGAATGATGGTTTATATGACTATGCAATGTTATTATGAAATGTTCTACTTATACTTAACATGATGTGTATGTATGCATGATAAAATATGATTTTATGCTTGCTTATGTGCGTTTTGATGTGTTATGGCTGGGAGAACCCAGAGTTACTTCCCACTGACTGTGGCATTCATGTTTCATGAATGAGCAAGTTGCAGGTTGGTGTTACATGGGTTTTGACGAGTGAGCTAGCGAGCGTTGTACTTACAGCGATTCACCCTTAGCGTTATAGTTTATATTAATTTATTAACTTAATTGTGTATTTATCAAGGGATCAGTGTCCCTTGTATTTATTTAAGTTACAATCTGTATGAACAATTTATTAAACAAAGTTTTGGTTTGATAATATAGTGACATTCGCGATTTTGCTTTTAAAGTTTTAAAAATCTCGTATTTTCGCTGCAAACTATGTGTTTACTTTATTGTTAAATTGCGGGGTGTCACATTAATACTAGAAAACGTAGAAGAAAAACACTTATTTGATCAATAGTTTCTATTAAACAAACCAAATTCATTTTCTATAATCAAATTAAGATCAATAATTGAAGATATCTGATTAATATGTTTAGTTGTGTTGTATGTTTTAAAGAATTGGGTTTAGTGTTTTATTTATGTAAGCTAAGAGTATCTAAATAAAAAATGTATTGGATACATAATTACATAAATGCATACAATATCTTATTTATTGTAAATATTAAGAGTAATAATATTCTCAAATTCATATAACGACGGTCCTAAGTGAGACAATTTTGTATGTGTTTCGCCAGGTTTTTAAAAGTGTTTCTAGTAAGTAAAAGCTTAAACTTGGCCAAACACACAATTTTTCTAAGTTAAAAAGTGTTCTCAAAAAGCTCATAATCACTTTTTGGCCTCCGCAAATATTTGGTGCTTCTAGGTTTTACTTATACTTTTATGACATTTAATTCATAAATGGAAATTTTGTATGTTATAAACATTTTAATAAAATAAATTAAATACTTTTTCATTCAAAACTTTTAATTTTCCTACGAATAGAGTCCCATCTTAATATACTTTTAATAATAATTTTTGCATTTTTCATTCGTTTATGTAAAAAAGCTCTTTTTAAAAAACACTTCTTACAATAATATTAAAAGGCATGTTGAATGCCTAATTGAAGAGTATTTTAGAATACTAGATTATTATGATGACACCTCATCACCATATACAATTACAAAACTAACCTTTTTATATAAATGTAAATTACTAAACTAACCCTTTCAAATAAACATAAAAGTTGCTAAATTCCATAAAATTATTATATATTTTGTGTATATACAGGTTAACTAAAATTAAAGAATCTCACCATTTCTCTTAAATCATTTACATATGTTAAATATTTCATGAGTTACAAAATTTCAAGAGTAATTTATCATTTACGGACTGACATCCAAGTTTCATAATTTATATTAAAAATTGATATTTTTTTAAGTTTTTGTAATAAAACAACCTTAACGAATCAATTCAAATTCTTCATACTAAGTTTTATTTAATATATTTTCATATGATAAAATGTCGCTTAGAAAATGTTATAAATTTTTTTCTTCGATAAATTGTTAAACGCAACTTTCTTGAAATTTTACCACTTAGAATAAACATATAATCTCTTTATTCATTTAAAAGTTATACAAACCCCTTTGGAAAAAAAAATACCCTAATAATAATCCTGAAAGTAAAAATATGACATCTAACAAATTCGGTATACAAAGCATATTTATATAATAACATAAAATTAGAAGGCTAAATTGAGTAGGTAATAGAATGACATATGGCGGAGTAAAGTTCCATGTTAAATGAAAAATAAAATATAAAGTTAAAAATAAAATACAAAAAGGCTAATTAGTAATCAATATACTAATAAAGTTATAAATATTCATCTTCCAAATCATTAATCCACTTCATAATCACAAATCCTCCCTCTTTAAATAATTTTTTTTAAATAATATAAAATGGGATACAAAAAGGCATGCAATCAATATAATAGTTAAGTTGTAAATCTTCATCTCCCAAACATTACTCCATTTCATAATCATAAATTCTCCCTCTTTAATACTAAACTTTTCATATTCTACCGTTATATAATCAATTTAACAAAATTATACCATAAATAAGATCAATTGATAAGAAATTTGTCCCATTCCTACAAAAATGACTGAGAAGTTTGTTTCTTTACCTATATGTTTTCATTTGATTGATTTTGAAAATCTTTTCCTATCTTTCCCCTATAATGAGTTATAATCAAATGAGCGAAGGAAATTGAAGAGACAAGAAGGAAAGTAGAAGAAAATAGAAGAATTTGATAAGTATTTTTATCTTATTCTTACTTCTTGACATAATAGAATGTTGATGAAGTGATCAAATTATTGTAACCTTAACTTTTTCGTTGCATATTTTTAGTATTGATACAATGTTTTGGGAAGTTTTGAATTTATTCTTTAGTTGATAATGTGTAGTGAATTTGTTAAGATTGACACTGACAACATAATACAAATATATTAATAAAGCAAGTTTAGTGTAAGTAAAGCTTTTCTCATATTATTCATGAAGTCGGTTAGAAAAAGGTAAATTTATATTTTATTTGTACTTTGTATACCAAATAGTGGAATATCTTACAATTTTGATTTTTTTAAGTGAGACTGTTCCATGCATATTGATGTTTTTATCTATTACCATATCATTTAAATTGTTCTTATTTTATTCAACGTTACATCATTGAAGAGAAAATAAGTGAAAAATATTTTAATTCTTAAGTATTATTATTTTCAAACATACAAAATATTAATATATAACTATATTTAATACTATTTAATATTTTTATAATCTACATTATATAAAAGCAGAAACATTTTGAGTAATTGTATAGGTTCCTTTTTTTCAGGAGCTGCAAAACTCTTTTTGGGGTGAAGGAACCCACGCTCTAACCGGAGAATTTATTTAATTTCTTTGCTTGTGCATTTCATTAAGCATGAACACAATTGAAACCATACATTAAGAACAATACATTATACATTATAATGTCCCCAATGATAAAATCATAAACTTAAAAAAAGAAAAATGTCATATAAAAACGTTATCATTATAACAAGATTCAAATACACCAAGAAACAAAATCATTTCTGAAATTACATTAAAATGTTGGATTTTTTTGTAAATCAACAAAAAATAAGTTTAAAAAAGATGAACACATCAAAATAATTTTATTAATGTATTTTCTTTATACAAAGAAAATTATATAAAAAGTTATTATGTTTTCATCTATATTAATTATTTAGTGTACATGGATATGTTTCACTTTCTTTCAATTTATTTATTTGTGATACGAAATTATTAGACTCACACTCTATGTAATATTATATTTTGGTTATAGTTTGATTGTTAAGGTCACAAGTAAGTGTTTGAAGATTTTGGTTTACATATTATAAGTCTATATCTAATATGTCTAACCTAATTTACAAAATACAAAAAGTCAAAATTTTTAATTTCATTGGATTTTGTCTACTATTTATGGATTTTAATTGTTATAATTTAGAATTTTAAATTTTAGCAATCATTGAAATTGTATATCGATACCTTGTGTATCTAGTCAAATATTTCTTATAACAAGTTAAATTAGTAAAACCGTGGAATTTGTGCACGTGCTTAAAACTAGCATAATCATTTAAAGTTGTAAAGTAAGAAAAATATCATTTAGACGAACAAAAATGATATTAGTTTGCTACAAAATCAAATTTAAATGAAAACAATATAAAGAGGATGTAAAAGTAAAAAAACCACTAAAGAAAATTCTGAATATCAAGCCACTACAAAAAGTAGTAATTTGTTATTTAACATTTATAAATAAAGAACTCGAAAAGTCCCGTGATTTTCACGGGTAATTAAACTACCAGCTGGGGCGATGATCACTTGGCCACTGCAGCCCCCGAAGGGGATGGCTTACATGGTCCATGTGGTGGTGCGGGAATGCATGGGCCCGGGGGGATTCAACCCCCTCGTCATCAAAAAAAAAAAAAAAAAAAATTATAGACACACACTTCCAATCTATACAATAATATAAAAAGGCATGTTGAGTGCATTTTGAAGTGCCATGTGTCACGTCCTAAATCAATGCCACCTAGCATACATATAATAACCCTTATCTATCTACTCCGTATTTACTGAGCAACTTAAAAATGAAAAAGAAAGTTAGCATGCTTAATATGAGCAATAGTGTTTATTAACACAATAATGTTAGAAATCAAATATTTTTTCTCGGGAAGCTCAAAGGCATGAAATTTGACCGTATATATTCCAATATCCGTTTTTGTTAGTTAATGACGACTTGCTCCATATGCCTCCACTTTGAATACCAAATTAATATTTCAGTTACATAATCTTTAATTAGTCAGTGCATCAAAGTTTGTCAATCCTATATATACAACTCATGGAAAAGATGATAGTGTCGTGACCGATACTCTTTGATTATGTACAGTAATATTTTTGGTTTTGTTTTAGTTTTATTAAATAATTCACAGCATCATAAAATATTTGTTTTTGAGTTTTCTCTAAATAAATCTTTGTGATTTTTTTTGGGTTTCTTTTCTTTACTAATTTATACTCCCTCCATTCAACTCCACACTACACTTATCTTTTTTCACGTTTGCCAACGCGAGTTTTGCATCGTAAATATAGTTCGCTACGTATTTGCAAAAATTATACAAGTTAGATATTTTTAATATACTCTTAAAGACGAATCAAACAAGATCCCACATGAATATATTTTCTCTTATGCATTAGCCGGAAATTGAAAGATTCTTCCGACTTGTGAATAGTGTCAAAAAAGAAACATACAATGTGGAGTTGAATGGAGGAAGTATGTAGTAGTGATTTTGCTTTATTGTTATCTTACCAAAGTTTTAACTTCTTTGTTTAATTTTGTTAGATTTTGTGATGAACTACTCCAACGGCAACAAGGTGGTTTCCCCCTTTTAATTTTGTTGCCATTGTGATGCTCCTTTGGTGTTATTATTATCTCGAAGATTTAAGATACTCCGTACGTGACACTCCGGAAGAGAGTTTAAGCTTGGTGGATCATGACCCGTGGAGATGGTCTGAGAATCGGTGAGTGGATGTTTCTAGCAAATTGTCAATGATGTAGCTAAAAAGTCTTTCTTATAGTCATTGATGAAGATCTACGAGACTAACGAGTCTCTTGTAACACAAAATGAATACCTATGGAAGGATATGTTTGGAGAAGAATGAATATTAAGTAATAGAGTTGTTCAAGTGGTAGACTTGTAGTAGTTCAACATTACAACAAAATATGTAGATAATTTGAGCCGTGAGCAATTCTTCCTCCGTCTCGGTCATTTATTGACCTTTTCTTTTGTTACAATTATTAAGGAAATGGTAGGGATCCATTTGTGGTGATATTTAGTGGATGACATGTGGACAATAGTCTCATTGGGTGATCAAATTACTTATAGATAACATCATAATATACAAAGATAAACAAATGAATGAGACACCTAAAATAAAAGTGGTAAACAAATGACCGGAACGGAGGGAGTAATAACTTTATAACTTTTTTGGTAGAAAGATTTTAAATCATTTTTCATCCTCCACTTTATCAAATAATTTACCGCTAAAGTGTCGCAAAATAATATTTAGCCATTGAGAGTGAATAAAAAAAAGGAGAAATGTGAAATTATCCAAATTATACGATGAAACATACAACCTCATTTACATTATTAGTGCGTGCCGTTAGGCGTTAGGCACACGTCATAATAACCATTGCTTTCATATTAGTACTACTAATTTCTCCAAGGTAAAAATCATTTATAATTTTAAATCTCCAAAGCTAACCCGTGCATTGCACGGCATTCAAATCTAGTTTTTCTTAAAATAGCATACCAAAAAACTCATTTGAAAAACAACAAAGATTTTAAAAGATAGGCCAAACATGCTCTTAATTATTTATACAATCACGTATTCTCATACTAATCTATATATTATATAAGAAAACATTGATGAATGATGAAAGTGAGTTACAGAATTATCAAGTAATCATTTGACGCCGTTAATTTTGTATTCCAATTTTGGAAATTACGTTGATGCTTTGTTACCCTACTTACCTATAAAATATCTTTAAAATATTGAAAACAATTATGTTGTTTAGCTTTTACGTGAACAATAATTCATGAGCAACGGTGATGTAAAATAACTTGGTTAGATGCAACAGTATGGAGGACTGTTGTTTTGTGACAGTAAACTACTCAAATTCTGGATGCAACAGTGTGCTGAACTGTTGAATTTGGCAGCGGAACTGACTTTTATAATAGGTAAAACTCGTGAATTTGGAAGGTAACAAGGATAGTAATGTGAATCTCGCTCTTAGCCTCGCAAGGATTTGAACTCGAGACACTTGAATCAGCCACGCAAGGTTGATCAACTTAATTAAACTCGCAAGCCTAATTAAAACAGGGTTCGCAAACCAAAATAATTATATTGCTCAATTCAAACGTATCAAATTAGGTAGCTAATGAGCTCCTATTTATACTACTTCAATCAAACTCCTATTCCTATTAAGATAATAACCTACTTACCTAAACTAGTTAGGAAATAAACTATAATAATAAAATAACAGTTTTAACTAGTATTAGGAAACTAACAAGATTTCCTAAACTTATTTGAAATAAAATAAACTAATTAACTAATCCTACACGGTTTTGGACACCGTGTCTTCTACCCTTCCTAGGAAACCGTGTATACTACTCGGCCTAGGAATCCGTACCCTTTGCTCCTGCATCATTCTCTCCCACTTTTTTTGAGAATTTGACCTCAAATTTTGAACCCAATGCTGCCACCCGGATCAAAAACAAATTGTACGAACTTATCCAAGTTAGTTGCAATTCGTATGCAGTTTATAGGACACTTTCGTTTATACTTATACGTACGTCCCTTGAACCATCTTTTCTTGTGCCTTTGTCCCTTGAACCATATTTTCTTGTGTCTATGTCATTGGATCCATATTTTCTTGTGCCTATGCCTTTGGAGCCATATTTTTGTGTGCCTACCACCCCACCTCCTTCCTTGCACAGATATAGAAAACTCGAAAGCGCACATGCTTGAGCCGGTAAGTCCGCCATGAGCATCCACATCCACAAATACCGAATTCAAAAACAAACAACACTGATTCTCTCCAACACCTAGCTTCTTTTCAATCGACTTATCAAGCGGCAATTGATAAAGACTTGTGTCTTGAAACTCCGAGTAATCATGAACATGTAGCAACTCCTTAACCAAGATCAGCTTAGGATATTTGGATTCACCTTTAGGCAGATTTATAAGTTTCTCATTATGATGATTCATCATATCACCAACCACGCCTTCTTCAACCTCGTCTCCTACCTTCTCGTCTTCTTCATGAATAAGATTATAAGATTTAGCATTTTCCACTTCTTCAAGAATAACATTAAAAGATTAAACCTTTTCCTCTGTTATTGGATCAGCTTGAAGATTAGAATTGTAAACCACCAACTCTTCTTGAGGAAGAAATTTAAACGACTCAATCTCTACCTCATGGTTCTTTATTTCATACGATTGATTAGGTACATGTTCATACTTTTCACAAATACGTGACATACGATCCAAACCTCTTTCTAACTCCTTGAATAATAGAGAAAGTTGATACTCCTCTAATTCTTTTAATGCTCGATTGAGGTTCTTCAAACCCATGTCACCAATCTTCCCAAGACAGATTTATTAAGAAATAAATCAAGAGCTGAAGCTCTGATACCAATTTGATGTAAAATAACTGGGTTAGATGCAACGGTACGGAGGACTGTTGTTTTGTGAGGGTAAACTACTCGAATTATGCATGCAACAGTGTGCTGTAGAATTTGGCAGCGGAATTGACTTTTATAATAGGTAAAACTCGTGAATTTGGAAGGTAACAAGGATAGTTTTGTGAATCTCGCTCTTAGCCTCGCAAGGATTTGAACTCGAGACACTTGAATCAGCCTCGCAAGGTTGATCAACTTAATTAAACTCGCAAGCCTAATTAAAACAGGGTTCGCAAACCAAAACAATTATATTGTTCAATTCTAACGTATCAAATTAGGTAGCTAATGATGTGACACCCTCAAATTTGCGGAAAGAAAAAAAATTATTTAAATATATAAAATATGATAATACATAACGAAGGTGTCATAAATAAAAAGGTTTATTACAAAACGGAAATAATATTATACAAAAGAAATATACAAGACGGGAGACATATCTCCCGTATAAATACGGAAATAAAAGAGTGTATAATAATATACAATCTAAGAACCGAATATAGGTCCAAGGTAAATACTTCGCTCGCTAGCTCGTCAATGTACCCCAATGTATGCATCACCACCTGCCAACCGCATTAAATATAAACACGGAAGCCACAGTCAGTGGGGAGTAACTCCGAGTTCTCCCAGCCACGAAATGTCGAGTTTAATAAAACATGAATAACATAAAAGCAATGTATATGGAAAATACAAAACTTAACATATATGATATGCTTTTCATGTTATGAAACAGATAACTAACAAATAACCTAGCATGTGAAAGCTATCATGTGAAACCGATAATAAACTATAACTCGAGGTAGGGAAGCTGGTATGCTAGCTCAGAGGTTCCTCTCAGAAACATGGCCGTGATACACTCAAACCCTAATCAACACGTAATCATGTGAATCAGTTAACAATCGGTAATCCAAACTCTATCAATCTTAGCCGGCTTGCATCTCACCTTCTAAAACTCATAGAATCATACAAACATGAAAGACGTGATACTTCTAGAAACAGGCATAAGTTCTTAGCACGGCGATAGTCGACTTCTGTAACTCGAGGCTATACCACAAGGTAGGAAAACATCCTAGTCCTAGACTGATCAGACCTAGCGACAACAGCTATTCCATTCCCCGTCCCATGACATAACCGTACATGAGAAACTCTACTAGGCGACCCCCTAAGCAGAGATGGCTAGTACTTAAGCTGGCTCCATCCCCAAAATGGATTAGGCAGCCATGCCCCGACTGGATATAAACCCACCAAGCCGAGACACAAAAGCTATCATCAGGTGAACATATACTCGTTAAAGACAGTAAAGCCTATCATGTCATGGTCCAAGCTACTCATTTAGAATTAGAATGGTCAAGACGCCATATACTCATAATTCTCTATGGGTACTTAGTCAACACGACACCAACCATATAATCAAACAGTCACGGAAAAACTTCCTATCATGTGACTAATTGCATATAAATCATATTCAAATAACATATCGCCTCATATCTACTAAGGCTAATTCATTAATTAAATACAACCTTACTTGAAGACAAATCCCCGACCCGAGTCCCGCGACGGGTCATCAGTCAAAACGGGGCTGACTAGATCTTAGTTTGACCAAACCCGTTTGGTCAAACCGGCTAGAAACAGAGTCTTTACCAATTAGACTTAGACATAAAATTCAACATATTCATTACATGTTATTTTATTAAAACTTCTAACATGTGAATTATTAAATCTTACCAAAACCCGTTTGACTTAAAGGATATCAAATTACACTACGATCTCGTCTTATATTTTCTAACATGTGAGAAATAATAATTTTATGAAAAATACTTTTAATTAAATAATTTACTTATTAAAATTTCCCACTTGCTAAATATTACAAAACACGACAAATTAACATTAAACTCAAAAACCGTCACAAGTCCCAAAGTGGGACCCACGGGCTGATTTGGGCCAAGAATAAACCGGCCCATTTGGGCTGTTTTGGTTTGACATTTTTAAAACCGTTTCTTAAAATTTCCCGCATGCTTAACATATTTAAAACCCGTCAAAAAAACAACAAAACAATCAAACATCGACACAACTCAAAGACCAAAACCCGGACCCACCATGGACCAACCCAGACCGGCCTGGACCGGGCCTGAACCGGCCTGAACCGGCCTGGTTTGGGTCCGGTTTCCAGCCCCCCTAAACAGCCCCTTAAACGGTTCAAATCACAACCAACACCAAATCATTTCCAACATGTTTTAATTAACAAACCACCATTTTAACAACCATCCATACAAAAATCATGATTTTGAACAAATCATAAAAATATGTCAAGAACACTAACATATTAAAAATTCCATACAACACAAAAATCATACTATTTATCATGTTACTACTAAAATCCATAAATCATAATAACATGAACAAAAACAAAAGATGAACCAAAAATAAAAGAAACAAAAGCAACAAAAGCTATGTAACATTAAATCGTCGAGTAACTCGGAATCGTTACCTTAGCTAGCAAGATCAATTAGCACCAAAATAAGAAGTATAAAATAAGAAACTCGTCTACTAATCTTCACCCAAAATATACGAGTCTCCAAACTCGTCTTCAAAATCTTCCCCTATAAGAAATGACAAGAAAAACATTATTAGAATTTAAACTTGATTTTCCATAATTAAATGTTGAAAATGATTTTGACGGAATTGAAAATAAACCGTACTAGAAGATGGAGAGCGAGGAGGAGATTCTAGAAATATAAGTTAGGACGGATTTAATTAAGAAATGAAGGTTTTATGATGATTTTGCTCAAGAACGACGAAGAACGGATGAAGAACTACGAAGAACGCTCAAGAACGATTAAAGAAAGTGTTAATTAGATCTTAATTTGATTTATTGTAAAAAGAAAAGTTGTTAGTGAGTAATGTGGTGAGTGAGCCGTGTGTTTATAGAGAAAATAATGAGTCGGTTTTTGAAATTGTTGTTACGGAATTGACTCGGGTTTTATTATTATAATAAGATAATTAATTAAATATTAAGTTAATTAAATTAAATATCTAGATATTATGTTATATTAATGAAAAGAAATGAAAATATCTAGCCCTATTAGAGGGAAAAGGAGCCGTGTGGATAGGTGAGGAAACGGATCTGTTTTCGAGCGTTTTGCGTAATTTTCGTTAACTGATCGATAAAGTTAATAAATATCTAGACGATTATTATTAGTTTAATCAAAAACAATTAAATATCTAATGGTGAGTGGAAAACGATGACATGGCGTGTGACTCATGCCAAAGTCGAGTTTCGATTTTGTTACGGGATTTACGATGAGTCGGGAATAGTTAAATGACGTTCGGTTAAAACCGTAAACGTTATTCTTTAAATTCCGAATAAATTCAAAATAATTATATTAAATTATGATAAATCTTAATAAATCTAAATAAATATAAATCAAAAATATTATTTTTTTAAATAAAATTTCGGTCCTCAAACTTATGAGGCGAGTCGGGAAAAAGTCAACGGAAGTCAAAGTTGACTGAAAAGTAAAGAAAAGTCAAGGAGGATTAAAAGTCAAGAAAAGTTTATGACGACTTAAAAGTCAAGAAAGTCAATGACGACTTTAAAAAGTCAAGAAAAAGTCAAAGACGACTTAAAAGTCAAGAAAAGTCAAAGATGACTAAAAACGGTCTTTTCATGAAATCTCTCAGAAATTCCAAATACGAACGCGGAATTTCAAAATAAGACTCGGAACAAAAATTTCTATTTTTAAAACTTAAGTTCTACTGAAAAGTGTTAGTAAATATTTTTACTAGAAAAATTGGGTACTTTTCGGGTTGTTACAATCACCCCTCCTTTTAAAAAGTTTCGTCCTCGAAACTTAGAAGAAGGAACGTACCATATATGTAGGTCTATTTCAAAACTGTTAAAA